>JAPDHL010001909.1:6086996-6178606 GCA_032847665.1 Solanum chilense | reverse complement strand
AACAGAAAAACAATATATACACTTCTGTTGTATAAAGCTAGAGAAAATTGTATTTCACAGCAATTGTATAATTCGCAATTGTATAATTCATTGGCCTTTTTCTCTGCAATATTTGAAGTAAAATGTTTGTAAATTGTATAATTAAGTGTATAACACGAAGATATACATTTTTGCATGTGTATATACAATTTTCTCTCGCTTTATACAAAACAGAAACAAAATTATACACTTATGTGTATAAAGCGAGAGAGGCGAGCGAGAATGGAGAGTGGCGA
This sequence comes from Solanum chilense, assembly GCA_032847665.1. Classification (NCBI taxonomy): domain Eukaryota; kingdom Viridiplantae; phylum Streptophyta; class Magnoliopsida; order Solanales; family Solanaceae; genus Solanum; species Solanum chilense. The sequence goes on along the minus strand of JAPDHL010001909.1, from coordinate 6,178,331 downwards.
GCGAAGTTTTTGGGAGAGAGAAGCTGGCAAATTTTAGCTAATGTTTGCTATGGAGCACAATTAAATCAAACCCTAGCTATTCCATTTAATGTAGGCTATTAGTTTGCTATTATATACAATTTTCCCTTTAAAATATTATGTTCCTTGATTTTCTCAATCATGTTATTAACTAATTGTATTTTTCTCAAATCAAGCAAATGACAAATATACATAAATCAATAATATAAAAAACTAAAATATTGAAATCCTTAATAAATATTAAAAGTTCTACTATGAGGCCCCATTAAATGTTAAAATATTATTGTTTTGAAAATTATCCCTTATATTTTTGTATTAATTCGAATCCTTTGCATTGTATTGGTTTAACTTAATTAAATTCCACAAAAGATAAACCAATTTCTTTATGTTGGTCTGTTTGATTAAATAAAAATTTCATTTTTTTATCAACTCTTGTAACTTTACTCAAAACTTTTTATTTTTATTTTAATTAATTTATTATAGTTTTCATTCCTTAATTGGCATAAATTATTATTCTTAAAATGATGTCAATAAATTCAATTTAGTCTAATTTTTTCGAAAATCCAATCACATGTAGTTTAATTCTAATGTTAAATTGAGGTCCCCTTTTCTTAAAAAATAAAAATTGTTCTTTAATTAACTATTGTTACAATTTGATATTGTAAATTATTTTTTCTAAAAATAGTCAAATAATATTTTGTCAAGTCATAGGATAACCATGCGTCAGCAGATGCTTCAAATGTCTTAAAAACCTTCTTGAAGCGCAAATAGGAACCTCTTACCCATTTTCTCTGAATTTATAAAGATTTGATCTGTTAAATCTATTTAAATTATATTTTCTTAATTTCTTTAAAACAAGAAGTGACGCATCTTTCTATTTATTTTTCTAAAACTATTTTATACATAAAATATTTCAAAATTGATTTTTTTTCTAATGATAGTAAAATTACGGCATAGTAACATAATAATTGTATTTTTGGGGGTTACAGGATTGAAATTAGTGAAGATGGTGAAAATTGGCACTTGTGCTATTTGGCGAGCTAAGTTGAGCCCGCCGAATTAATCAGCGGTTCACCTAATATTTCCATCTCATCCTTAATTTCTTGTAAAACTTGATGATTGAGTCTACAACATTAGGCGAGACCCCTCTAGTCACCAGAAGGATTCGGCGTCTCACCTAAAGTACTCTTGTTTTGCCCTTTTGTCTGAACTCCTGATCCCATGATACACTGGAGATTTCAGCGGAAAAGTCCTGTATCGTCGAAAGCTATCAGCGAATTGCCAAAAGAGATGACTCATTGCCAACGTTTCATGATAGTTGGGCCAATCCTTTCAGGGAGAAATTCTGTTTGCAAACACGATTCGACGCCTCGCCTAAATGATTGATGAGACTAACTGTAGCTAATTCTATGTGCTTAAAATATTTTTTCTAGCTATCCTCTAATATTTTGTAGACATGGCTAAACAGTCTCCCCAAGGGAAAGAAAAGGAATTACAATCAATGAATATGCAACTGCATCTAGGGGCAAGGACACCAAACTTTCGACAACTAGTGGGAAACATAAAGGCAAGGACAAAATCCCGGAGTTATAAAAGACAAGCTCCGATAGTACTGGCATTTATGCCAATGACCCCGCCACATATGACAGTGACAATATGGGTTCTGATCAAGATGACTTGCTGGAGGCAGGTAGAAATGAGTTGCAATCGAAAAAGCTGAATGATCCATCTCGAATCAGACATTCTTAGTCTGCCACTCCGATTCCTTTAGCTCCAGAGCATGCAATTGTACTAAAGGTGCCCTTCCACCTAAATTAATGAATGGATTAAAGTCTAAGAGGCTGAGAATGATCATTCAGGAAAAACGGTTGTCTATAGATAGGGTCATAAATAGGCATCCACATATAATAGAGTGCTTGAAACATCACAAATTCCAAATTTTCACCAGACCTCGTGGCTTGCATATACCAAGCTAGGTCAGGGAATATTATAGTGCATACACTGCATTAGTGTCGCAAAGGAAGAGGCTAGTAGCATCGTTCAAAGCACTTAACCATGTAGTTGTCAGGGGAAACAAGGTAGCTTGCAACAGAGAGACTATTAACATTATCTTGGGCAAGTCCACTAAGATTAAGGATCACTCCCAGTACTTGATCAGAAAAGAGAAACTTGATGATATGAAAAAGTGGTTAGCCCTGGTAATCTCAGATGATGATGCTCCGAAACGGTTAGCAGAGAGAGCTTCAATTGAAAAAAAATATCAAAAGTAACTGCAAGACTGTTGTTGGGAATTAAACACACAACACACACAAATAATCTAGAGAAAAGAGAAACGGAACACAAACGGGACACACAAGAATTTAACGTGGTTCGGTATCCCTACTCCACGACTGTAACAGGAGGATTTTATTTCACTTGTGCTCCTTTTTTGAATTACAAATACAAGGATCATATTTATAGGAAAACCAAATAGTTAACCTAGGGTTTCAGTAATGGGTCGGGCCGGCTCACAAGCCTCCACAAAGCCCAACAATCTCCCACTTGGAGGCTTGAAGAATTTCAACTGCCATCCACTTAGAACACTTGTATGTCTAGTAATCTTTTTCAACTCTCTCCTGCTACAGCGGCCTTCTCATCAGTCAACTGAAAGGCCCGTTGAAGCTCCCCGAAGCTTCAACACATCAGTCACGGCTGAAACTGCCCTTGACTCGTCCTCGGTCCCTACCGGCTCCCACTTGAGACACGAACTGCCGGATCCTAGAACTCCCTGAGAACAAACACTCTCCATACTCAGCAAGATATTTTCTGGAGACGTATCAACAGCTGGAATACTGGTTCTCTTGACCCACTGTCTTCTAGGAGCCTTGGCTGAAGCACGGCCGGTGCTCCCACTGCCACAAACGCCTCTGACTGGTCTTCCTGAACCTTTCCTTGCTCGTTCATCCTGAATCTGACCTGTGGCTCTGGGTTTCTTTCTTGCAAAGACAACCTTCTTCTGCCCACGAGATTCTGTGAACCGGACTTTGTTTTTCTTCTGAACTGGGACGGTCACTCCCTCAGACGGTAATCCGACAATATACAACGATCCTCTTTTTGTTCCACGAGCCATGACAAGATTGCCCCTCACGACCTTCCACTGCCCATTTCCGAACTTCACATGATGTCCCTGTTCATCCAACTGCCTAACAGAAATCAAACTTTTCGTCAAGCTTGGAACAACTCTGACATCCTTCAAGGTCCAGAAACCGACTGGCGTCTTCAGCACCATGTCACCCATGCCCGTAACATCAAGAGCTCTATCGTCTGCAAGCCTTACCTTTCCAAAGTCTCCAATAACCAGATTCTGCAATGCTTCACTGCTGTGGGTAGCGTGAAAAGAAGCACCAGAATCCATGACCCAGGAATCCACATTGCTCTCCGCGCAACAGATAAACAAATCCTCGTTGGCGCTGTCTTCTGCAATGTTGACTTGTTTGTCTTTCTGGCATTGATTCCTGAAATGCCCCACCTCCTTGCAGTTCCAACATGTTACACCTGAGCCATCCCGAGCCTTCGACTGACTCCTTCTTCGGTTCCTGCTCCCACTACCTCTGTTATTTCCTCTGTCTCTGACGACGTTTAGCATATCACCTGATGATTCTCCAGAACTCCTTCTTCTGACATCCTCGCCAAGAACGAGATCACGAATCTTTTCAAAGGTGAATCCATTAGGTCCCACTGAACTGGCAACTGCTGTAACCGTTCCGGACCAACTGTCAGGCAATGATGATAACAGTAGTAAAGCTTGAACTTCATCATCGAACTTAATGCCAACTGACAAAAGTCTGGCTAAGATCGAATTCAATGAGTTGATGTGCTCGGTAACTGAACTGCCTTCCTTCATCTTTGTGTTCACCAACTCTCTAATCAGAAAAATTTTGTTTGCTGCAGATGGCTTCTCGTACATGTTAGACAAGGCTTCCAAGATGCCTTTCGCTGTCTTCTCCTTAAGAATGTTGAACGCAACATTCTTGGTCAACGAGAGTCGGATAACTGACATAGCTTTCCGATCCAAAACTGCCCACTCTGCATCAGACAATTTTCCTTGCTTGTCACCCAACACTACGTCCAAATCTTTCTGAACCAGCAAATCTTCAATCTGCATCTTCCACCAACTGAAATCTGTACCATCGAACTTCTCAATTCGGAACTTCCCATCTTCTGTCATCTCAAAGGACTAAATGAGATACTCGGTACAACTAATTTCAGATCTTGGTAATTTCGTCAGAAATATTGCACCACAAAAAAAATCGCACACACCTTCGGCAATTCCCTTAACGGCGTCTTGCACGGCTGTAGCTTGCGAACGGCGGCGGCACACTCCTTCCTGCACACAGTTCTTCACACAAGAACCCTAGGTGACAATTTCTCACAATTTGTGTTACAGTGTTGTTGAAACCTCGCTCTGATACCAATTGTTGGGAATTAAACACACAACACACACAAATAATCTAGAGAAAAGAGAAACGGAACACAAACGGGACACACAAGAATTTAACGTGGTTCGGTATCCCTACTCCACGACTGTAACAGGAGGATTTTATTTCACTTGTGCTCCTTTTTTGAATTACAAATACAAGGATCATATTTATAGGAAAACCAAATAGTTAACCTAGGGTTTCAGTAATGGGTCGGGCCGGCTCACAAGCCTCCACAAAGCCCAACAACTGTTTGGGTTCATTAGAAGGATAATTATGTCATCCCAAAATAAATCAATCATTCGCCTTGCTAAGGAATCTTGTCTTATGAAGAAAACTAGGAAACATCTGGGAACAATCATTGCTTCAGAGATCCATATCTGTGAAAAGAAGACCCCGACCACTCTCTCATTCGCGTTGTTGATCAATGCGCTGTACGAAAGAGCTCGGGTACCTAGAAACGCCAAAAAGGATGTTGAGCTTATGGCTTTGGTTATAATTTTAAAATTATTTTGACCCTTCCGAAAAAATTTTCCACCTCTTGTATATTCTTGAAATGTGTCTCTTCTTAGGAAAATTTAAGTCTCAGTTTCAAACAATATCAATGACTTGAATTTTTCTCGCAATCAAATGAACATGAATGTACGGCTACCACGTGGCCAAATAAAGTTGCAAAGACAATATGCAATCTATTTACATCTCTTTGTGATGCCAATTGTAAAATCAATTCTCTTGTAATGACTATTGTACACTAGCAAAAGTATGAAGTCTTGTTTGACTTTAGTGTGAATGCCTTGTTTGGTAAGCTTATCTTGAACCATACCTGACAACACCTAGAGATGACTTGTAAGCACTTATGAACTTGATAAAAGAATTAAAAGGAAGTGTTGTGAGCACATATCTTATGAGGATCATAGTCACTGATCCTAAATGACTGTAGCTTTGCACTCAGCCTCATTACAAGCCATAAAAATACCTTTTTGATCTTGAGAAATCTTAAACAAATGTCGATAGGAAAAAACAGGCAAACCTATGGATGAAAGTATGCAATATGTTATTCTTTGTGAGAGTGAATGTTGTCCGATTCCCAAACCTTAAATGACTATACATCATGTGTGTGAGAATGAAATCATCATTTGTGTGAAGGCATTTGAATACTATTGTTGAGCTTGAACTTGCATTTGAAGAAAGAATTGCGAGTTTGAGAATCTTTTGTAATGGTGTGTCAGAACTTGAATTTTTGGGTAACCAATTGATCCTTGCATAAGTAAATTGAGTCTTGTTTTGTACATTCGTGATTGCATCTTCTGTAGCACTGTTTGAGAAATCCATTTTGAATTGCTGAACATGAATTTTACTTGAGGACAAGCAAAAGTTTAAGTTGGGGTGTTGATGAGTAGAGAAATTGGACTCCAATAGGGCTATATTTTGATTGAAATAGTGTCCTGGATTTGCTTGTATTGTCTCAATTACTAATGAATAATCTTGAGTTTCAGGTATTTTGAATTTGAGGCAAAGCATGGACAATACTTGGCAAAAACGAGTAAAAAAATGAAAAAAAACAAAGAAATCAAGTCTCGAGATCACCGAGTCAACTTGGAGACTCGCCGATAGATTTGAGGATCAGCCTTTGTTCGAGTGTGTTAAGCTCTGAAGGATAATATTAAGTCAACGATGAAAAGAAGCAGTCGGCGCAACACCGAGAAGTTTCGCAAAGCAGTACCTTATCGCCAAATGTTCAAGAACACAAAGATTCTTGGACAAAGAACAAAACGATGATAAAGTAACCAAAGGGAGAATCACCAATTTGTTCGGCAATTCCGACTAGCTACCCCAAGTGTCTCGCTGCGACACTAATATGTGAAAACTACAAATTCTAGTTAGGAGATTATTATTGAGTAGAATGAAAATTATTATAGTTTTTCCAGTTTTCATCTTAGTTTTTAAGCTCTACGTTTGGAAAGATATTTTTTTGAAGAAATTGAAGATTCATAGGTTCATCTCAAAGGATCATATGGGTCATTTAATTTCTTCATTCTTGTCCTGTAACGAGACTTAAATCTTCATACCCATTTGAATGCAAGCTCTTAAAGGTATGAATTTCTATCTCTTGATGTGTGGCTAATATCCCCGATTCATAAAGTGTCATTTTGTGAATATGGGTTAAATTATTAGTTGGGTCTTGCTTGCTGATAGTTTAATTGTAGTTAAATTATGATTTCGTTTAGCAGTTATGGGTGAATATAATGAATTTGTAGTTGCAAATACAAGTTCATATATGTGTTTTAAGCTTCCTCTAGAGACAAGTCTACTAAGACTGCTAAATTGATGGCCAGTTGGAGTGGGTCGATATAAGGCACAACTTAAGAGAGTGAGCCATAGTATCATTCCCACAAACTCCGCTCGAGAGAGTGAGTGGGTTAAGATGGAGGTTGTTCTTTATGAGGCAAGTGGGTGTCTGAGAGGAACCCATTTGAAATATGGTATGTTGTTCGAGCGAGAGCTTATCCCCCTTAATGACTAGCCTAGTATTGATTATTCTATGAGTTCTCTATCAAAAGTATGTACCCAATGGTTTAGTCTATCCCATATTCCTATCGTATCTCAAGAATCCTTATTTCCTTGATTTAAATTTTCGATTAATTTCTCTATTTTTACTTACCAGTGACATACCATTCACGACCGGGGAGCACCCCTAGAAGTAACATGGTGTACTTGACCTCTCGGAGGTCTTTTACAAGCCCATAGACATCATTCATCGATTTTCATAGGAAAATTAGTGGAAAATTTAAAAATTTTCATAGTACATCATATGCTAGAACATCACTTCACATATATATAAAATATCATAAGAAATTGGTAGACTATAAGTCTCTTTTTCAATCTTAAACTCAATATCAATAGAACAGAATAGGGACACGGCCCTTAACAACATAAATAATATCTAAACTATTACATATACATTAAATAAGAACTTCACATAGGAAATCCTTGAATCGTAAGGATCTTTTTATTGAGCTTGGGAAATATGTACCAAGCCATTCACTTTAAGAGACATTCTATAGTCATCCATAATCTACACTTTGTGTAAAAAGATGAAGAAGAATGATATTAGTACAAGAATGCACTAAGTATGACAACCATGCAAACACATGCATTTAAAGAGGATATTTTACTTCAAAATCATGCAACATGCCTTTTTAAAGAATCTTCAGAACATTGGCACAATTACACAATATAGTTCACATAATTCATAAAAACATGGATACTATTCATGGAAACACACAAAGCCACATATATTACATTTCAGGCACATCAATCCTTTTCATAACATTATCTTCTTCTACCCTAACTTCTTTACTCCTAAAGTAAACCTTTAGTAACACTTGGTGCAATGCAGGAATAGTGTTCCATTCCATCATCAACACTCAAGCATCACCTTTAGGTCACCAAGGTGAACATTCATAAAACCTTCATTTACTTAAACACCTACATTCATATAAGCATATCATATCATTAAACACATACTTCACATATGACCCAACAAAATAAATGAACCATATTTAAGACTCATTCCTAGAAAACATGAAAATTAACACTACAAATACCATCACAATGAGGCACTAGTCAAAAAATTCATACTTGAACTTCATTAATATATCATAAGACCCTACTCATAATCTCAATCTAAGCCTACTAGTGCAATGTACATGTGAAGCCCAAAACTAAGTAAACCCACAAAGAGACTGTTGGAACTATCATTCATTCAATACTTCAACATGACAAGTTTAACCAACTACATTCATATCAAGTAAGACCTTCATCTTATGGTTAATAAAACCGACATCATACATATAATCAATCATACATATAATCATGCAAGCAGGACAATACTTCAAAGTCATGCATAATAGACATATACTTATGCATATACATATAGAACCCCTCTTGGAAATCCCTTAAAGAGATATATTTGTGCAATGCATAGGCAAAGTCTCACACCCTCATCTACACTAACAAACTTCCCTTCAGTGATCCTAGTTAGGGTTCCGTACTTTACTTCCATTGTTCATTTTACTTTAGGTAAACTATAGTCTTAACCGACATTAAGACCATGTGAGCTAAACATGGAATCTGGTGTCATGGAGTTCCACACTGGAAAGGAGGTGCTCTATTTGCCAAGGTAGAACATTAACATCATGCTAGCATATTAGGTGGATCCACTTGCTAGGTCCTACGGGGGACACACAGTTAAGGAACTAGGAGATGTATATTGAAGCCCTCTTTAAGTCAATTGACATTTTAGATTGAGAAACCATCGGGGGAACATGCCTTCCTCTTTGGGAAGGAGCAACTCTAATTGTCAAGTTAACTCGGTTTTAATCTAAGTTCCCTTTTTGAAAAGCCTTTATTGACACTAATTTCATAAAAATAGGTAGGAGATTAACCGCTCATATTCATAGCTCATAGGTTATTTATGAGAATGTCCTTTCATCAACCTAACTCATATGAGAATATCCTTTCACATGGACATAGCATATTCATAGCATATTCTAGTTTAGAGTATAATTGACCATAACATTTCAAAAGACTCTACTTGCTAGATTTTCATAACATGCTTGATTCATTCATTCATGTGTGTACGTTTACATATATGAGGAAACTTTACTCATAACACATTTAGACACAACACATATTTATACTTCATCATATCATATACTTGACATCATAAAATATACTTTCATGTTCATAACTTAATCATCCATGCATGCTCATGTACATAGAGAATCACCCTAGTAACTATCCTTTAAGGTACACATGTGGTATGTATAAGCAAAGTCCGTACCTAGTTCACCTATCAAGTCATCCTAATTAAGATACATTTTTCATAATTTAATGAAAATATTACACTTTGCATGCATAGTAGTAGACAATGGTACATATATTAGAAATATCCTTTCATTAGTCACCATGAATCTATTCTACTCATAGATATGCATGAGGTGTGAGTGTGTGTACATTTGTCAACATTATTGCATAACGGCAATAAACATAATTGAGGCAGCCACCCTCTCAATATCACAATACACATTAATCCATAGACCACATACCACATTATAGCATAGGAGACAAGACATCTTCATCATTGGAATATAAGACTCCTAATTATGCTTAAGTACACATATTCATATACGGGTACATAGGTATGGGGTCATTCATCATCAGCAGTTCATCATTTATAAACATATGGAAAACTCCTAACCCCCCACATATTCATCCAAGTATAGGAAACATCATCAATACTCTTATAGCATGATACTAGTATTGAAGACTACACAACGTCTTCACAATCATGATAATCATCACAATCAATCATACTTCACATATTGCCTTCAAGGACATGATCACAACATATAGATTATTACAAGGAAGTAAACACCGCAACCATAAGTGGACTATACCATACAATGCCATTAAAGACCAATTCCATACTAAATAGAAAGATCTAGGTTACTTATCAATTCTCCAAACTTTTATCATCATAGATCAATTCTCAATAATTCATCATCAATTCATATAGAAAACATTAACAACTGGCAATTCAACATAATTGAATCATAATTCAATCAACGTTGAATCAAGACTAGGATACCCACGTTATAAGACAATTTGAGAAAATAGGAGGATCATAGGTTATTCATGAGATTGGATTTAAATACATCTTAAAATCAGTATCTAAACATAATTTCCTCATGAGAATGCTTTTGAAATCATTTTTCCAAATGAACCCTTGGCTAAATTGAAAGATAGATGATTTTGATCATGAATTCTTTTTGAAAACCTTTAAAGGAACTCCTTAGATGAAAGATTAACTAAGGATGAAGGACTAACATACCTAATTACATGAGAAGATCACGAAAATTTGAATAAGAAAGCATGAGAATCCATCACTTAGGCTGTTCTTGAGCTTCATCTCCAATGGAGTTTCCTATAGAGAGTTTCTTTTGGAAGGAAAAATCTAATTTGAAGAATGAATTGGAATAGGGGTTTGATATTTATAACAAACTTAATAAACCTACAAACATATAAATATAAATTCCTAGGAAATATTTGACACGTGGGGTGAATTTCCCATTCACTGCTATAGTGGATAGCGTTTAGCAGGCAGATAGTAGGTCCCAAATGACGTGTGACTGATGGATCGTCGTTGGATCGATGGCATTATACTGCATGTTATTTGTTGGTGACTGAGGCCTCCATTTTAGAGTCTGATATCACACTCTAAGTGTGGAGCAACGCCCCCAACCAATGGGTCGTCGTTTGCTAGTCGTTGATTGAACACTGCCAAGGCAGTGTACTGCCTACTTTTGGGTCCTCCTCATGGACAGTTTGGGTGGTCCTTGGGAAGTCATGAATGGATGTTTTGAACCTAATTATGATCATAAGCATGGTAAGGTCCTTACCTATCATTTTAGGCACCAAACAATACATAAAAATGCGAAGACAAAGTAGAACACACTAGCACGTCTATAGACCAACTTTTGAACGTCTTGGACCTTTGACTTCCAAACCACTTAAAATCAATTATACAAGATGTAAAACACTTTATTAGTAAGTTATTACTTTTTAGACACATGTCAGGCTCTAGACACCTTAATTTATTTTGAGGGTCTTACAATATCCCCCAATTGGGAACATTCATCCTCGAATGACACTTGGAACACTTTAAACACTTTCAAGGACTTAATGACCCATATAGAAGCTCAAAAATTCTATACATCATCACATGATAGTCAATGCACCTAACTTACAACGAACACCAACTTTATAAAGTCATGCACTCAATGCAACACAAGCAAGTAGAAACCTTCATTCACTCACCCCTTTATGCATCAAGCACATAGTCATTTCTCCAAAGCATTTAAAGCCTATACCATCACATTATACTGTCATCATGCATAACCATAAATCAACCTATCATTCAAAAGGGAACTCCATTTAACTATAAAAACCGTTAAAATGTTATAACCATATCATAATCACAATTTCCTCAACATAACATCTTATTGATCATAATCACATATATAGCCACAAATGATATCACATCAAAATATATCAAATTTACCTTCACATATACTCATCAAGCCACAAAATTAAAGTAAGCATCAAAACTCACCTTTTCTTCCTCAAGCATTCAGATATCATCTCATCCAAGCAATCACATCTGAAAGACCACCGAACAAGAAAATATAAGGAAAGATCATATAGAGTTAAAATCTATGGCACAAAATAAGAGTAGTGAAGAAAGTGAAACTGTATCATCCTATAGACTCTTGCTCATAGATGTTTCGCGACTCACCACCGATGAACAAGACTCTACTAGACATGACAATATGATATTTTAGACCCTAAACAACTTTTATAACCTCATGCTCTAATACCACGTTTGTCACGACGGGAGAGCATCCCCTAGAAGTAACATGGCGTACTTGACCTCTTGAAGGTTTTGTACAAGCCCGTAGAAATCATTCATCACATTGTCAATGGAAATTTAGCAGAAAATTTAAAAAATTTCATAGTACATCATATGCTTGAACATCACTTCATATATATATAAAATATCATATGAAATTGGTAAGCTCTAAGTCTTTTTTGCCAACTTCGACTCAACATCAATAAAGTAGAATAGAGACACGGCCCTTAACAACATAAATAATATCTAAGCTATTACATATACTTTAAATAAGAACTTCACATAGGATAATATCCTTGAATCTTAAGGATCCCTTTCATGAGCTTTGGAAACATGTATCAAGCCCTTCACTTTAAGAGACATTCTCTAGTCATCCATCACCTACATTTTGTGCAAAATGATAAAGAAGAATGATATTAGTACATGAATGCACTAAGTATGTCAACCATTCATTTAAAGAGGACATTTTACTTAGAAATCATGCAACGTGTTTTTTTAAATAATGTTCATAACATTGGCACAATTACACAATATAGTTCACATACTTCATATAAACATGGATACTATTCATGGCAACACACAAAGCCACATATATTACATTTAAGGCACATCAATCCTTTTCATAACATTATCTTCTTCTACCCTAACTTCTTTACTCCCAAATTAACCCTTTAGTAACACTTGGTGTAATGCATGAATAGTGTTTCATTCCACCATCCATACTCAAGCATCATCACATTCATACAACCTTCATTTAATTAAACACATATATTCATATAAGCATATCATATCATTAATCACATACTTCACATATGACCCAACATTATAAATGAACCACATTTAAGACTCATTCCAAGACAACGTGCAAGTTAACACTACAAATACCATCACAATGAGGTACTAGTTAAAAAATGCATAGTTGAACTTGATTAATACATCACAAGACCCTACTCATAATCTCAATTTAAGCCTACTAGTTCAATGTACATGTGAAGCCCCATAACCTCACACATACTATGTAAACCCACAAAGAAACCATAAGCAATATCATTCATTGCATACTTCAACATGACAAGTTTAACCAACAACATGCATATCAAGTAAGACCTTCATCATACGGTCAATAAAACAAACATCATACATATAATCATGAAACTAGGACAATGCTTCAAAGTCATGAATAATATGCATATATTTAAACATATACTTATAGAACCCCGTCCTAGAACTCCCTTCAAGATCTACTTTTACAATGCATAACTAAAGTCGCATACCCTCACCTACACTAAGAAACTTACCTTAGGTGATCCTAGTTAGGGTTCTTTACTTTACTTCCATTTTTCATTTTACTTTAGGGAAACAATATCCTTAAACGACATTAAGACCATGTGAGCTAAATATGGAATCTGGTGGCATAGAACCCCATGCCGAAAGGAGGTGCTCTACTTGCCAAGGTAGAACATTAACACCATTCTAGCATATTAGGTGGATCCACTTGCTAGGTCCTACAGGGAAACATAGTTAAGAAACTAGGAGATGTATATTGAAGCCGTCTTTAAATCGATTGACATTTTAGCTTTCATCTCATGAGAAACCATTGGAGGAACATGCCTTCCTATTTGGGAAGGAGCAACTCTAATTGTCAAGTTAACTCGGTGCTAAGCTAGGTTCCCTTTTTGAAAAGCCTTTATTGACATTTCATAAAAATAGGCTTTAGGATATTAACCCCTCATATTCTATAGCTCATAGGTTTTTCATGAAAATGTCCTTTCATCAACCTAACTCATCTGAGAATATCTTTTCACATGGACATAACATATTCATAGCATAGTCTAGTTTAGAGTACAATTGAGCATAACCTTTCAAAAGACTCTACTTACTAGATTGTCATAACATGCTTCATTTATTCATTCATTCATTCATTCATGTGTGTATGTCTGTACATATATGAGGAAACCTTTCTCATAAACACATTTTTACATTACACATATTCATACTTCATCATATTATATACTTGATATCATAACATATACTTTCACGTTCATAGCTTAATTATGCATTCATACTCATATATGTAGAGAATCACCCTGGGAACTATCTTATCAAGGTACACATGTGCAATGTATTAGCAAAGTCTCATACCCTTACCTATACTAGTTCATCTATCAACTCATCCTTGTTAAGATAAATTTACATACTTTCATGAACATATGAGAACTATCTTTCATTAGTCACCATGAATCTATCGTACTCATTGATATGCATGAGGTGTGAGTGTGTGTTCATTGGTAAACATGATCACATAATGACAATCAACATAGTATTGAGGCTGTCACCCTCTAAAGATCACAATACACATTCATCCATGTCACACACCACATTATAGCATAGGAGACAAGACATCTTCATCATTTTAATCTATGACTCCTACTCATGATTAAGACCACACATTCATATAGGGGTACATAGGTAGGGGGTCATTCATTATTAGAACATCATCATTGATAAACATATGGACCACTCCTAACCCCTAACATCTTCATTCAATTACAGGAAACATCATCAATACTCCAATAGCATAATACTAGTATTGGAGACTACACAACTCCTTCACAATCATGATAATTATCATATTGAATCATACTTCACATATTGCCTTCAAGGCCATGATCACAACACATAGATAATGACAAGGAAGTAAAAACCGCCACCATAAGTGGACCATACTACGCAATGTCATTCAAGGCCAATTCCATACTAAATAGAGATATCCTACTTCAATTCTCCAAACTTTGATCATCATATATAAATTCCCAGTAATTCATCATCTATTGATATAGAAAACAGTAACAATAGGCAATTGAACATAATCAAATTATAATTCAATCAACATAGAATCAAGATCACAATACCCACATTATAGTCCAATTTGAGAAAATAGGAGGATCATGAGTTTTTCATGAAATTGGATTGAAATACATATTAAAATCAGTAGCTAATCATAATTTCATCATGAGAATTTTTTTGAAGTCATTTTCCAATGAACCCATGGCTAGATTGAAAGAAAGAGGATTTTGATCATGAATTCTCTTTGAAAACCTTTAAAGGAACTCCTTCGATGAAAGATTAACTAGGAATGAAGACCATGAAAACACGAATAAGAAATCATGAGAGTCCATCACCTAGGCTGTTCTTGAGGTTCATCCCCAATGGAGGTTTCTAGAGAGAATTTCTTTCGGGAAGGAAAGTCTAATTTTGAAGAATGACTTGGAATAGGGGTTTTGATCTTTTTAACAAACTAAATAAACCTAAGAATAGATAAAATAACTGCCTAGGCTTTATTTTCAATGTGGCGTGAATTTCCTATTCACCCCTTAAGTGGATAGCGTGCAGCAGGCAGATTGCAGGCCCCAAACGACGTGCAGACGACAGACGGTGGTTGGAACGATCGTGCCATACTAAACGTCCATCGTTGGTGACTAAGGCCTCAATTTTTGGGGATGAACTTACACGTTTAAGTGCAGAGAAAATCCCCCAATCGACGCGGCGTCGATCAAACAAAGGGTCATTGTTTGCAAGTCGTTGATTGAACATTGCCAAGGCAGTGTACTACCTACTCTTATCCTCCTCAAGGACCCTTTGGGTGGTCCTTAGGGAGTCATTCCCGGATTTTCAAACCTATGTAAAATTATACACATGGTAAGGTCCTTACCTATCATTTTAGACCAAATAATACATAAACATGCAACGACACACTAGAACACACTAGCACTTCTAAAGATCGACTTTCAAACGTGTTGGACGTTCTTGCACGTTTGACCTCCAAACAACTTTAAATCAATTATACAAGCTGTAAAACACTTATCCGCAAGTTATTGACCTTTTTAGGCACATGTGAGGCCCTAGACACCTTAATTCATTTTGAGGGTCTTATATACCCCCTAAATTGATAATTGACGCTTGTGTCAACCCATCTTTGATTTAATATGTTTTTTATTTGATAATTTATTTAGCTACGACTATTTCGAACTTCGTTTTACTTTTCTATTATTTCTCACCATCACTCTCTATGGAAATCATCCCAACCTTTGGTTGCATTACTATATTAAGGTACGATCGTCGACACTTTCATTGGATGCCGTGTCTTTGATGACTTCACCGATCATTGAATCACTCACATTCATCATCCACTGCCTATTACTAGCATAATTGATTTTTACGTGTACATGTTGGTCATATCTTTGGTGGTGCAAATTTAGTTTGTTGTTGTGTACCTTATGGGTACATAGGGGCCCGGTAAGATTATTTTTTGAATTTTTTTTCATCTACTTAAGTAAGAAGGATGGTCCTTTATTTGATTGTAGATACTGCCCACACCCCCTTCCCTTCCCCACCCCCTCTATTTGACATTCTCGTGTCGGGTTTGTTTGGAATAGACTTTTTAACTTCTGTGATTTATGTGTGTTTATCTCTATCAGTATGCCTATGTCTAGCTTTGTCCCGTAGTTCTTCCTTGTCCTTAATTGGTTGCTGGGATTGATCATCCAAGTTCATCCCTAAATTCCTTTATCTATTTTCCTTTACTATATGTTCCTTCTTTTAGTCGTTTCGTAATATGATATTCTTGTGGTTCTTCTAGTTATCTATGATATATGCTCCTACCTTACATGTTGTTTATGCTTACTTTATTTTTGGAGCTCAATTACCCTATGCCTACTGAGGGCCTTTTGCTAGTATTCATGCTACACTTCAGTAGCCTAAAAATCATAGTACGAGTTCTCACGCTGATTTGGATCTGATGTGGAACAACTCTTGGATTCGGAGATTCGGGTGAGCTCCTGAGTTCAGAGTTGACTCTCTCCCCCTCTGTCTTGGTCTAGGACAAGTCATTATCTTGCCTCTGGAAACAACTCTACATTTTTGTACTGTTATTGTAATCTTGTTTGTATTAGTTGTTCAAATACCATCCGACCTCGGGTCATGGGTTCGTTTTTTGTATTGTTGTATTCTTCCTCTTTCTTTTGTTCTTATTATATCATCGTTTTTATATTCTGCAATTTTTTCCTTTCGCGCAATAGCTCATTACTTCCAATTCCAGACAGTGAGTTCGACTTACTTACTAATGGGACGTAGTAGGTGTAATCAAGACATGAGTTTTTGGGTAGAGACAATAAAAAAAATCTATGCTAATATGGATGGTGTTCTTTGGTATCAATCACACGATAGAATAAATAATGTGATGTTTCATAAAATTATTGAAAAATACAAGTTATTGACTTTTTTCAGGCATGAGTTTCAAATTATCCCCCATATTCTTTCATTTGCTTGAGTCTATGAAATTAAATCGAGTAACAATGTCAAGCTTTGAGTTTGTATAATAATGTTATCTTTTTCCATGATTAGGATGATCATTGTGGCGATATTTTTCTAATATGTTAGTCTTAGTTGATTTAAATATAGGATGGTTACTCTTCCTTGGTGAGTTATTGTTTTAGACATATGTGATGTGCTTTTCATATTGTTATTATCTATATATGTTGCATAGTACATGGTGTTGAATCCATCCCATTGTTTTTGTCAACTTTAGCTATTCAATTGGTACAAGCAATTGTTAAAAAGGAAGAGTAATTGGAGTTGAAAAGAAAAGATTTGGTAGTTGGCAAATTGGTAAGATTTGCAACCATTCTTGACTTTGAAAGATTTGGTAGTTGGCAAATTGGTAAGATTTGCAACCATTCTTGACTTTGCTATGTTTACATATGTCATTAGTGACATAGGCATGGTTTTATCCTTCTATAAATAGAGCATTCTTGCTCATTTGTAGAACACACCAAGTTAGAGTGAAAAACCATTTTGAGAGCAAAGTGAGGTATTCCATAGACTATACAAAAATAGTCTGTGAAGAAAAATAGAGTGTGAGCGATATTTAGTAACACGGAAACCAAAAGACTGTTGTTCCTTTTGAGTGTGTAGTAGTCACTTTGAGTGTTGTATTCGTGACTACACAGTGTAAAATTCCTTACTATAGTAATATCAGTTGCTTCTCTTGTTCCGTGGTTTTTTCCCTTATTCAGAAGGGTTTCCACGTAAAATTCTTGGTGTCGTTATTTTCCCATTTTATTTCATTACTTTTACCATATATACTTTTGTGTTTGTCCGCGTTTTCCCAACAAACTGGTATCAGAGCCAAGGTTTTATCTGAGTATGCTCTGTGGTTGCAGCACAGTCTGAACTTCCACATCAGAAAAGATTTACTTTGATTTGCGATAACTATATTTTTTGGGGAAAACAATGGAAGCCAACACAAGTAGAATGGTTACTTTGAATGGTGTTAATTATGCCATTTGGAAGAGGAAAATGGAAGATCTGCTTTATGTCAAGAATTTTTATAAACCAGTATTTACCACTGTAAAGCCTGATAAAATGACAGATGAATAGTGGAATCTGTTGCATAGACAGGTTTGTGGATTCATTAGGCAATGGGTCGACGATAATGTGTTGAACCATATTTCTGGGGAAACACATGCTCGAACCCTATGGGAGCATCTTGAAAGTTTGTATGCTCGAAAGACTGGCAACAACAAAATGTTCTTAATAAAGCAGATGTTGAGTTTGAAGTATCATGATGGTTCTCCAATGACAGACCATCTGAATAATTTTCAGGGGATTATGAACCAATTATCTGCTATGGGCATCAAATTTGATGAAGAAATTCAAGGCTTGCTTCTACTTGGTTCCCTACCAGATTCTTGGGAAACATTTAGAACGTCATTGTCAAATTCTGCTCCGGATGGTGTGATCTCTATGGATTCCGCCAAGAGTAGTGTCTTGAATGAAGAGATGAGAAGAAAAACTCAAGGTTCCTCTTCGTCGGATGTCCTGATAACTGGCCCCAGGGGGAGAAATAAAACTCGTGGTTCTCAGCATAGAGAACAAAATAGGAGCAAATCCAAAGGCAGACTTAAGGATATTGAGTGCTATCATTGTGGCATGAAAGGGCACACAAAGAAGTTCTGCAGAAAGTTGAAGAGGGAGAACAATAACAAAGAGGAAACTAAATAAGATGGCAATGAAAATTGCCTAGACACCGTCACCACCGAAGATCTTGTAACCGTTCTTGATGAAAACATGATAAATATTGCTTGTGATGAGTCAAGCTGGGTTGTGGATACTGGTGCCGCATCTCATGTGACATCAAGAAAGGATTTTTTCTCTTCCTACACTCCTGGTGATTTTGGAACCTTGAGTATGGGTAATGAGACTGCTTCTAGGGTGGTTGGTATTGGTACAATTTGTTTGAAAACTAGTGTTGGAACTAAACTAGTTTTGAACAATGTGAAACATGCTCCTGATGTTCGTCTACACCTAATTTCTGTTGGTGTTTTAGATGATGAAGGATATGTTAGTACCAACGGTGATGGAAAATGGAAGCTCATTAAGGGTTCCTTGGTTGTGGCTCGTGGTAACAAACGTCGTGGTCTATACTGGACTACGACCTCTGCTTGTGTTGATATGGTGAATGTGGTTGAGAGCGATAGCTCTTCAACATTATGGCACAAGAGGCTTAGCCACATTAGCGAGAAAGGACTTAATGTTCTAGCCAAGAAGAAATTATTGTCAAATTTCCAAAGTGCTAAATTAGAAAAATATGAGCACTGCTTGGCTGGTAAACAAAATAGAGTTTCCTTTAAGTCCTACCCTCCTTCGAGAAAGACAGAGTTGCTTGAGTTAGTGCACTCTGATTTATGTGGTCCAATGAAGACAAAGACATTGGGTGGTGCACTTTACTTTGTCACTTTCATTGATGATTGCTCGAGAAAACTCTGGGTCTATGTCATGAAGACTAAAGACCAAGTGTTAGGTGTCTTTAAGTAGTTTCAGGCTTCAGTTGAAAGAGAAACTGGAAAGAAACTGAAATGTATTCGTACTGATAATGGTGGTGAATATTGTGGACCATTTGACGAATACTGTAAGCATCAAGGTATTAGACACCAGAAGACTCCTCCCAAGACTCCTCAGCTTAATGGCTTGGCTGAGAGGATGAATAGGACCTTGATGGAAAGAGTTAGATGTTTGCTTTCTGAAGCAAAGTTGCCAAACTCATTTTGGGGCGAGGCTTTATTGACCGCTGCACATGTTATTAATCTATCTCCTGCTGTTGCTTTGCAAAGTGATGTACCAAATAGTGTTTGGTATGGAAAGGATGTTTCCTATGACCATTTGAGAGTATTTGGTTGCAAAGCTTTTGTACATGTGCCGAAAGATGAGAGGTCAAAGTTAGATACCAAGACAAGGCAATGCATCTTCATTGGATATGGCCTAGATGAATTTGGTTACAGGCTATATGATCCAATTTAAAAGAAACTTGTGAGAAGCCGTGATATTATTTTCATGGAGAATCAAACAATTGAAGATATTGACAAAGCGGAGAAGGTAGAATCTTCAAGTTTTGATGGTATAGTTCATCATGATGAAGTTTCTCACACAAGTGTGCATGATGTTGTTGGGTTTGATAATCATGGTGATGCCCAAAATCATGTATTGAATCAACATGTTGATGTTGATAATAACAATGATATTGTTATTGATGATCCTGTTGCTCATGAAGTTGTGGATGAATCAAATATTCCGCTTCGGAGGTCCACAAGACAGCGGTTTCCTTCCTCCCGTTATTCACCCAATGAGTATGTGTTACTCACTGACGGGGGAGAACCTGAATGTTATAAGGAGGCCATGGAAGATGAGCACAGGAATCAATGGATTGAAGCCATGCAAGACGAGATCAAGTCTTTGCATGAGAACCACACTTATGAGTTGGTAAAATTGCCCAAGGGCATGAGAGCTTTGAAGAACAAGTGGGTGTTCAAACTTAAAGTTGAAGAACAAAACTTGAAGCCCAGGTACAAAGCTAGATTGGTTGTTAAGGGATTCAGTCAAAGGAAAGGTATTGACTTTGACGAAATATTTTCTCCTGTTGTGAAAATGTCCTCAATTCGCACAGTTCTAGGTTTGGCTGCTAGTCTTAATTTAGAGATTGAGCAGATGGATGTGAAGACGGCTTTCCTTCACGGTGACCTAGAAGAAGAGATTTATATGGAACAACCTGAGGGCTTCAAAGTAGATGGTAAAGAAAATTTTGTATGCAAACTCAAAAAGAGTCTCTATGGCCTAAAACAAGCTCCCAGACAGTGGTACAAAAAGTTTGAATCTGTTATGGGGGAGCAAGGCTATAAGAAGACTTCTTCAGATCATTGCGTATTTGTACAAAAATTTTCTGACAATGATTTCATCATCCTTTTGTTGTATGTGGATGATATGTTGATTGTGGGCAAGAATACTTCCAAGATTGACGAGCTGAAGAAAGAGTTGTGTAAGTCTTTTTCTATGAAAGACTTGGGTCATGCCAAACAAATTTTGGGCATGAGAATTACTCGTCTTAGAGATGAAAGGAAGATTTATTTGTCCCAGAAGAAGTACATTGAACGCGTACTGGAGCGCTTCAATATGAAGAATGCGAAGCCTGTGAGTATACCTCTTGCTGGTCATATGAAGTTGAGCAAGAAGATGTGTCCTACAGCTAGGGAGGAAAAAGAGAACATGGCCAAAGTTCCATATTCCTCCGTCGTCGGAAGTCTAATGTATGCAATGGTGTGCACTAGACCTGATATTGCTCACGCAGTTGGTGTTGTCAGTAGATTTCTCGAAAATCCAGGAAAAGAGCATTGGGAAGCTGTGAAGTGGATACTCAGGTATCTTAAAGGAAGCTCAGATGAATGCTTGTGTTTTGGAGCATCAAATCCAATCTTGAAAGGCTATACAGATTCTGATATGGCAGGTGACCTTGATAACAGAAAATCCACTACTGGATATTTGTTTACTTTTTCAGGGGGAGCTATATCATGGCAGTCAAAGTTGCAGAAGTGTGTTGCACTATCTACAACTGAAGCTGAGTATATTGCGGCTACTGAAGCCGGCAAGGAGATGATATGGCTAAAGCGATTTCTTCAAGAGCTTGGTTTGAATCAGATGGAGTATATTGTCTATTGTGACAGCCAGAGTGCAATAGACTTGAGCAAGAACTCCATGTACCATGCAAGAACAAAACACATTGACGTCAGATATCATTGGATTCGTGAGAAAGTGGAGAATGAATCATTTCACGTCAAAAAGATTCACACAAGTGAAAATCCTGCAGATATGCTGACCAAAATGATACCGAAAGACAAGTTCGAGTTATGCAAAGAACTTGTGGGTATGAGCTCTCTCTAAAGAAGTTGAAGATACCTTCTTCCAGTAAATGGGACTGGAGGGGGAGATTTGTTGAATCCATCCCATTGTTTTTGTCAACTTTAGCTATTCAATTGGTACAAGCAATTGTTAAAAAGGAATAGTAATTGGAGTTGAAAAGAAAAGATTTGGTAGTTGGCAAATTGGTAAGATTTGCAACCATTCTTGACTTTGAAAGATTTGGTAGTTGGCAAATTGGTAAGATTTGCAACCATTCTTGACTTTGCTATGTTTACATATGTCATTAGTGACATAGGCATGGTTTTATCCTTCTATAAATAGAGCATTCTTGCTCATTTGTAGAACACACCAAGTTAGAGTGAAAAACCATTTTGAGAGCAAAGTGAGGTATTCCATAGACTATACAAAAATAGTCTGTGAAGAAAAATAGAGTGTGAGCGATATTTAGTAAGACGGAAACCAAAAGAGTGTTGTTCCTTTTGAGTGTGTAGTAGTCACTTTGAGTGTTGTATTCGTGACTACACAGTGTAAAATTCCTTACTATAGTAATATCAGTTGCTCCTCTTGTTCCGTGGTTTTTTCCCTTATTCAGAAGGGTTTCCACGTAAAATTCTTGGTGTCGTTATTTTCCCATTTTATTTCATTACTTTTACCATATATACTTTTGTGTTTGTCCGCGTTTTCCCAACACATGGTTTGTTTAGAGGAAAGGTAGTGCTAAAGTAACAATGGAATTTTGGAATGTAATATATATCGAATATTTGGAAATGACTATACAAGAATATATTGATTCATGTATTTGATGATAATTTGTTATACACTTCTTATGCTAAATGTTCTTTTTTTTCAAAAGTATCTTGAATTGTATGATGATAACTAAATCATCTTAGAAGACTAGAAGTTTGGTAGGAGAAATAAGTGATTCAAGCCATTATGCATCTAACTGTGTGACAAAAAGTGATTTTATATCTAATGTCCCAGGCACATGTATGGTTGTCTAGCTAATAAAATGGGTAAGAGTAGGTTCCATCACGACCTGAGTTTTTGGGTTGAGGCAATTAAACAACTCTCTGCTAATGTGGATGGTGTTCTTTGGGATCAATCACAAGATAGAATAAGTAACGTGATGCTTCATAAATTTATAGGAAAATACAATTTATTTTCTTTTAGTCAAGTGTGAGGTTTAAATCACCCCCATACTATTTCATTCGCTTGAGCCTATGAAATGAAATCAAGCTACGATTTAAAGCTTAGAAAAGATATAATCATGTCATCTTTTTCCATGATTAGGATGATTTTTGTGGAGATCTTTCTCTAATTTGTTAGGTTGTTGATTTAAAAATAGGATGGTTTCTCTTCCTCGGTGAGTTATAGTTTTAGATGTCGGGTGTGTTTTGTATTAAGCAAAATGTTTTCCATGGAAAATATTTTCTTGGAAAACAAGTGAATTTTTGACTTATTTTCTCATGTTTTGTTGGTGACTAGAATAGATTTTTTAGTGTTTGATTTATGAATGAAAAACGTTTATGTTAAAATATATTTTATTTTTACTAGAGTAGAAATAATTTTAGAAATTAAAAATATTTTTTAAAAGAACTTAAATCTTTTTGGAGGGTTGGGTGGTGGTGGTGGAGGGCTGTCCCGTGGGTTGTTGAGGGTAAGGGTGAAATCTTATTTTTTGAATTTGAAAATATCTTTTAAAAACATAATTGAATAAATTTTTGAAGTTGAATATATTTTATAAACACAAACTTAACTTTTTTGGCAGTGGGGGTAGAGTGGGGGTGGGGGGCAGGCCCGGAGGGGGCGCAGAGGTGAAAAAAATAAAATTTTGAAGATGAAAATATTTTTTTTTTAAAAAAAAACTTAAATATTTTTTTTTGGAGGGGGGGAGGGTGGGTCTAGGGTAGGGGTAAATTTGAAATTGAAAATATTTTTTTAAAACAAACTTGATTTTTTTTTTTTTTTTGGGGGGGGGGGGGAGGGGGAGGAGGAGCAGTTGGGGGGTAAAAAATATTAAAAATTGAAAATATTTATAAAAAATAATTTGAAATTAAAAATGTTTCCTAAAAACAAACTTTAAATTTTATTTTATTTTGGGGGGAGGGCTGGTTTAAGGGTAGGGGCAAAATAATGGAGAGAGTTTTGGCAAATAGTTTCCTTAAGTTTTGAGGAAAATGAGTTGATTTGGAAAATATTTTCCAAACACATCCATCATGTTTTTCATTGTGTTATTATCTATATATGTTGCATACTACAAGCTTTGTTTAGGGAACAGGTAGTGCTAAATTAACATTGCAATTTTTTTAAAATGTAATATTGAATATATTGAAATGTCTATAGAAGTGAGTATACATTGACTCGTGTATTAGATGATAATTTCTTATATACTTCTTATGCTAACTCTGATTTTTTCAAAAGTATCTTAAATTGTAGAATGACTACTAAATATTTTTAAAAAACAAGAAGTTTGTTTGAAAAATAAAGTGTTTGTAGTCATTACACGTCTAACTCTGTGACATTTATTAGTGTCTCACTTTATTTTATTTTTTTGTCTTTGTTGTTGCATGCTCTTGAAGAAATTTCTTATCGGCCATATATACTTTGATTGGAGTTTTTAATCATTCAAAGAGTATTTATTAATTATAATATTGCTATTAGGGCAGCAAGGCGTAAAAAGTGATTTTATATCTAAAAGTCCAGTTACATGTATCGATGTCTAGCTAATAAAATGGGTCAGAGTCTAGCAACATTTTCATAGCCTTGTACGATGATTTCCCCCCTACGATTCATATAAGAAATATGTGTTGCATGATGTTGTACAACTCACATAAACAAGTTTTAAAGAGTAAATGTGTAGAATAGACGCTCTTAAAAAATTAGTGAAAATCAATTTGCTTAATGGGATCGTACCATGAAACACGTTAAAATTAGTGTTGATTCAATGCATTGCCATCACCAACATCCATACCATAGCAGCTAAAAAACTAGATGTACATTACGAATTGTACCTAGCTCCCGGAGCATAGAAGGTTATCCTTAAATCCAGTTGGTGCTCGATTAAGGCCTCAAGCCTAACAATATGCCAACATATTCAATATTAACAACATAAAAGGACCACCAAAAAAGTTTTTATGACACTAATCTTTCACCATTTGTCACCTATAATGATCGAAAGGGTCATTAAAATTTAGTTATAAAAAATATTTTAAAATCTTCTGAAATGGCAATCAAACCATTTGTCTTGTAATCCTCTAATTTGTATCATTTTCACCCTATTATTTGTGGAATTTGGAATAATATTACTATACCATCAGTAAGCATTCTTTTGTATTTATTTTCCTAGTTAGGAATAATATTACTATACCATCAGTAAGCATTCTTTTGTATTTATTTTCCTAGTTACTGATCCTAATGAATGATCCCAAGACAATGAAAATCTTCACTAGTAAATATACCATTTGTCTTATTATCTTCTAATTTGTATAATTTTCAGCCTGTTATTTGTGGAATTTGGAATAATATATTTACTATACCTTCAGTGAGCATTCTTTTGTATGTATTTCCTAGTAACTGATCCTAATGAAAGGTAATTGACCCTTGGAAGGCAGTTTCCTGTAATCCACTCATAGATATAAATGCACAGAAGTAGAATGGAATTGTATGTTTATTAATGTGCCTCCAATGGAGTTTTTATACTAAACTAAAAAAATAGATTGTGCTAACCTAACTCCTAGAAAGTAGTAACTGATAAACTTATGTGACCTATACTATCTTAATAATAAACTTTACAAACTTAAAGCCTAAATTGACTGAACATGACTTATACATATTTACCATTATGGTACATGCTCTGTTCACCACCCCCTCAAGTTAGGTGTAAAGACAGAACACCTAACTTGCGAAGCGTCCGCTGAAAGGAAGCCTGAGAGAATAGTTTGATGAGCGGATCTTCAATTTGATCAATGGAGCGAATTTGGGAAACTCTGACCAAAACCATTGTGGACATGGTGGCAAACAAAGTGAAGATCAACCTCGAGGTGCTTCCATTTTTTTATGATGGATCGGGGGTTCAACACTGTATGTGACCCATACCAAATCATTATTGGAGAAGCAAAGAGACGGAGCAAGTGAGTGATCCAGTTCGTTTCAAACAAGGAACAGGCAACATCCCGATACTGAGCCTCAATGGAGGAGCAGGAGATAGTAGGTTGCTTACGAGAAGACCAAGAAATCGAAGTCAAGACGATAAAACCAATGTAACCAGACATGGAGCGGCGATCATTGGTATCACCTGCCTAATCAGCATCCGCATAGGCATAAATATTAGTGGACTTTTGGGGTGATAAATTTATACGATGGTGGGATGTTTCTTTAAGACACCGAAGGATGCATTTAACGTCCTTCCAGTGAACCACAAAGGGACGGGTTTTGAACTAAGTGAGCTTGTTTACTGAATATGTGACGTCAAGACTTGTAAAAGAAAGGTAATGAAGCTTATTAAGGATATAAACAGGACTTGTAAAGAGAGGTCATGACTCGTTGAAAGAGTGTTTCGTTGCTGCCCGTTAGTATGATGTCATCATACATAAGGATATACATAGTTACGCCCAAATTATACAGAACAAAGAGAGAAATATTAGTACTTGCATCATATCAGGCTCTGGGAGCCTTTTGGAGATGACAGAGCTGTCAGGATGTGCTAAATTTTCCTATCTGGGTGGTTAAGTCATATCCACGTCTTCCTGAAGATTCCATTGAAGAAAAACATTATTTACATTGATTTTCTACAATAACCAATTTTTCTATACAAAAAGGGTGAGGACAGTCCGGGTATTATTATATTAGTGGGTTTAACCACTAGACGATACGTTTTATGAAAATCAACCCCAGCCCTTTGTGTGAACCCTTTTGCAATGAAACATGCTTTGTACCTATCAATGGATCCATCAGAATCAGTTTTAAATCGGAACAACCATTTATAGGGAAAAAAACCCTGGTAGGGTCTGGCGGAACCAACTCCCAAGTATAATCTTTATCAGTGCATCAAACTCAAGCTGCATAGACTCTCTTGAATTTGGGAACTTTTGTTCTTGTTTTTGGGTGACAGGAAGTATTGCTAGAGTTTGGATTATGTTGGCAGTGTAGTAAAAAGTTTTGCACCACTTGACGATGTTGTTTTGAGACCTTTTTACTGAATGATTGTGCTCGATTGGTGGAATTTGAGCTACATGTTCAGTTGGGGGAGGAAAAGCAATGCTGCAACTAAGGAAAGAAATCAACAAGAAGATTGAATCTCCTTGACCGGGCATAGCAAGTAGTTTTCGTGACGGAAAAAGTAGCATCATTTACCCCAGAGAAGTAAATGAAGGGCTATCAATAAGCAGTATAGGATTATTTAAAATATTTTACACTTGTCGTCTTTCAAATGTTCCACTTGTCATATGGTTTCTAAATATTAGTGGCATTTGATTTTTATTTTTGGAGGACAAGTGTTACGATACTTGTCAAGTGCATGTTGTAGGAAGACAAGACTTAAAGACACATGTCAAGAGCTTGTGAATATTTTTTCACTATAAATTGTCCTTCATTTCTGTAACTTAGAACAAGAGAATATTAGTACTCTTTTTTGGTTTCATTCACTGTTACCACTCTCCTTTTCAGTTTTACTTATTTAAATTAATAGTTGTTTTATATCCCCTTAATAACTTGTTGATATTAATTAATTTGTTGATTCTTGTCTCCTCTATTATTTAAGATAGGAAAGTACTTATTTAATCCTAGGAAAACATTTCATACCATTGAAATAGTTTCTTAAGACAGTGCCCAACACGATTCAAGTATTTATATATTTTATGCACTAATATTTATATATCAGTTTAGTAATTTTCATCACCACTTTTTTTATAAATAATAAAGTTACTTATTATTATTATTATTATTAATGTGAATTTTATATTAACTCCTCAACAATCTAAGAAACTAGTACATATAATATGTGTCCAGAAACTTTTAATTATATGTGTCCTGGAAAAACTGAAACTATTGAGGATACTGATGTTGTTGCTACCTTGACTGATAATGTTCAAAGTCATTCTGCAGGAGGCTTACGTTAAATAAAATTACAGGTATTTAAATTAGCATGATTATAAGTTTAAGGCTAATAATAAAACATTCATGAAAAGTACACCTCAATGCAAAAGATATTGAGAAGAAATGAGCATCCCGCTAAGCTAAAATATATCTTTGGCTTAAACAGATGATCTGACTATTGTGGACATTTCAGAAATAATTATTGTGGCCAATGTGAGAAGGTAGGTGATAGACTCGGGTGCTGTTAGGCACATTTGTATAAACCAAAATGATTTTGTATCATACACCCAAGTTGGAAAAAGAGAAGATATTATTTATTTTTGTGACTCAAGGACAACTGAAATTATTGAAAAAGGATAAGTTCTTCTCAAGCTCACATCTGATAAAACTTTTGAGTTGAGTGATATATTGCATGTTCCTAAAATCCAAATTAATTTGATTTCTGTGTTATTATTAGAAAAATGTGGAACGAAGATTTCTTTTGAAAATAATGAGGTCATATTGACTAAAAATAATATTTTTGTGGGCAATGTGTTTTGTGACTATGGCTTATGTATGCTTAATATTTGTGATAATTTCACTGCTTATATGATTGAGCCTATTTCATTATGGCATGCCTGATTAGGACATGATAATGTGTCATATATTAAAAATATGTGATCTCAAAATTTAATACGTTATTTAAATTTAAATAATTTTGATAATTACATTAAAGTTGTATTTGTTTCTGCAAGTTTCTGTATAACAAGATACATTATAACATGTTAATGTCTCATATATTAAGAACCTACAGTCTCTTGATTTAATTCCAGAGTTAGATATGAATTAATTTTGAAGAATGTGAAATATGTGTTGAAGCTAAAATTATAAAAAAAGTCATGTTTTCAGAAAATAGAGAAGTTGAATTATTATCTTTGGTCCACACTTATTTGGGTGATTTGAAACACACTATGACTAGAGGTGGTAAGATATTATGTGACATTTATTGATGATTTTCAGATTTACTAAATTGTATTTGCTCAGAATAAAGACAATGCATTTGATGCTTTTATTGCTTATAAGTCTGAAGTTGAAAATGAACATGTTAGGAAAACCAAAAGAATTTGATCCCATATAGGTGGAGAATTTGTATCTTTAAATGTTTTATGTGAAAACAAAGGAATAATTCATGAAGTAACCCCACCATATTTACCTGAGTCTAATGAAGTAGTTGAAAGTAAAAATAGAATTTTGAAAGAAATAATGAATTCTATGTTAATTAGTTTTAATGCTCCTGATAGTTTATGGGGCGAAACAATATTATGTGCATGTCTCTTACAAAATAGAATTTCTCATAAAAGAACTGGCTAAAATCCTTAGAAATTGTAAAAAGGTTTTAAATCTAACTTGTAATATTTAAAAGTGTGGGGGTGTCTTGCTAAAGTTCTTTTGCCTGAATTCGAAAGAGAATAAAAAATGATTCTAAAGAATGTGAAAATGTAAAAATAGAATTTTGAAAGAAATAATGAATTCTATGTTAATTAGTTTTAATGCTCCTGATAGTTTATGGGGCGAAACAATATTATGTGCATGTCTCTTACAAAATAGAATTTCTCATAAAAGAACTGGCTAAAATCCTTAGAAATTGTGAAAAAGTTTTAAATTTAACTTGTAATATTTAAAAGTGTGGGCGTGTCTTGCTAAAGTTCTTTTGCCTGAATTCGAAAGAGAATAAAAAATGATTCTAAAGAATGCAATCCAATATGTTTAAAAACTACTAATTACTTGCTTGCTTATTGGATATGCTGAAAATAGTGTAGATATATATTGTTTTTTTAAAAAGTGATGTGCTTGAGTGCAATACTATAATTGAGACAAAGAATGTTGAATTTTTTTAACAAGTGCAATACTATCATTGAGACAACGAATGTTGAACTTTATTAACATACTTTTCCACTGTGTGATAAAATTTCTCATGCATTTGTTGAAAGAAATAATGATAATACCTTTAATATTGAGGAACTGTGAAGGAGTAAAAGGCCAAGAAAAGAGTATATTTTTCTTATGAACATGATTTTCAAACTTTTCTTATCGATAATGAACCACAAAATTATTTTGAAACTATATCTTCTTCTAATGATAAATTTTTATAAGAGGCAATAAAATTTAAATGAGTTCTATTATGAAAAATAAAACATGACTTTTGACTAATTTATCTCCTGGTGCAAAACCTATTAGTTTGTAAATAGATTTTCAAAAGGAAACTGAATCTTGATGGATCTATAGATAAATATAAAAAGTTCGGTTAGTAGCAAATGAATTTTCTCAAAAAAAATGTTGATTATTTTGATACATTTGCACCAGTAATTAGAATTTCTTCATTTCGAATATAATTGTCTTAGCATCAATTCACAAGTTTTTATTCATCAAATGAATGTACAAAGAACTTTCTTAAATGGTGATTTTGAAGAAGAAATATATATGGTTCAACATGAAGGATTTATTGTTCCTGAAGCAGAAAATAAAGTTTGTAAGTTAATTAAATTTTAAAAGGCCTAAAACAAGCTCCTAAACAGTGGCATAAAAAATTAGATCAAGTCTCATTGAAAGATAATTAATTCTCCGTTGAAACGGATAAATGTGTTTATCCCAAAATGGTAGACAATTATTATTTTATAATATTCTTATATGTTGCTGACATGCTTATATTTGGTACAAGTTTAAATATTGCGATTAGTACCAAATTATTTTTGTCTACTAATTTTGATATGAAAGATTTGGGTGAAGTAAATATGATTTTGAAAATTATGATAATAAGGAATGAATATGGTACAATGTTGTCACAAGAGCATTATGTGGAAAGACTTCTTAAAATGTTTGAATGTTCTGGGTGACACCTGTAGTCATTTCTTATGATGCTAACTCTAAATTGAAAAAGAATTATGACCGTTGCTCAGTCTAAATATGTTCATATTATTGGAAGTCTATTAAATTTGATGAATTTACTTAGGCCTAATATTGTCTATGATGTGTAGTTTGAGTAGATACAATCATAATTCCAATAATAATCATTGTTTTGCATTGAATAGACTGATGAAATATTTGAGAGGAACCAGTAATTATGGTATAATGTATAATGGATTTCTTTCTACTTTAGAAAGGTATTGTGATGTAGCTGGATCTATGATTCAGATGAGACAAAATCACTAGTGAATATGTGTTCACCTTAGGTGATGGTAAAATATCCTGGAAATCAGCTAAACAACAATCATTCCTAGATCGATTATGGAGTCAGAGTTTTGTAGCTCTGAATTTGGCTAGTTCTGAGGCTGAATGGCTAAGAAAATTCATAGATAATATCTCTTTAATAAAGGATGAAATTCTATCTAATCTCATCAGTGAAAGATGAATTATTGATCCCATCGTTAAAAGATGAATTCTTCATCCTTTCGATAAGGATGAATTGTTGATCCCTTCAAATAAATTATTGATCCCTTTGATAAGGATGAATTATTGATCCCTTTGATAAGGATGAATTGTTGATCCCTTTGATAAGAATAAATTGTCTCATGTGTTTATACACCGGGTTTGTGAAGCCGCAATTAATATTGCGAAGAATGAATCTTACAATTGTAAGATCATACACATGAATTAAGCCATGGTCGTTAAGCAGCTGCTGAAAAATGGAATAATTGCAATTGATTATGTGAAGTCAAGATTGAATTAGGTCAATTCATTGACAAAACCTGTGGGGAAGAAAATTAATTCTTCAAGACCTCAATAGAAATTGGTTTAAGGCCAATTGGTAGCCAATTATGTGATTAGAGATTCTATGAAGTAAGTTCATATGGGAAATAACAAGTCGATATTGGCTCTGCGCACTAATTGAGAGTGTTTGAAACTGCTATTAAAAATGAGGGATGAATTAACTCTTAATGAATTCATAGTCCTTAATGAAGAAAGACGTATTTAAAGCAGTGTACACTTGATGAATTCATATATATGAGAATCGGAGTATGGCGCCTCCTATGAGACTTTGACCTAGTCTTTAGAGCTCTCATGAATACCAGGCACGCGCATGGTCTATAGGCGCAAAACCGCGTTGAACAATAGAGTTATTGTGGTCAAAATGTGATTGGTAAAGTCATTGATTTACAACTAGAATTATTTGGTTCATAGAAAAATGGAATAATTGCAATTGATTATGTGAAGTCAAGATTGAATTAGGTCAATTCACTGACAAAACCCGTGGGAAGAAAATTAATTCTTCAAGACCTCAATAGAAATGGGTTTAAGACCAATTGGTAGCCAATTATGTGATTGGAGATTCTATGAAGTAAGTTCATATGGGAAATATACAAGTCGATATTGGCTCTGCGCACTAATTGAGAGTGTTTGAAACTGCTATTAAAAATGAGGGATGAATTATTAACTCTTAATGAATTCATAGTCCTTAATTAAGAAAGACGTATTTAAAGCAGTGTGCACTTGATGAATTCACATATATGAGAATCGGAGTATGGCACCTCCTATGAGACTTTGACCTAGTCTTTAGAGCTCTCATGAATACCAGGCACGCGCATGGTCTATAGGCGCAAAACCGCGTTGAACAATAGAGTTATTGTGGTCAAAATGTGATTGGTAAAGTCACTGATTTAAAACTAGAATTATTTGGTTCATAGAAATATTATATTTCACCAGTAATTTTGTAAATTAAATTTTATCGATCTAAATTTGGTTCATAGTTCCAAAGACACCAAACCTATTGTATTTTGTCCTGAAAATCCAACATGTTATACAATTTTTTTGTAAAATCATTAAAATAGTAGGGGATTGTAGGATTATTTAAATGATTTTACAGTTGTCATCTTTCAAATGTTCCACTTGTCATATGGTGTCTAAATATTAGTGAGATTTGATTGTTGTTGCTGGAAGACAAGTGTTAAGACACTTGTCAAGTTTATGCTGTTGGAAGATAAGACTTAAGACGCTTGTCCAGAGCTTGTGAATATTTTTTCACGATAAATTGTCCCACATTTCTTTGCAACTTAGAACAAGAGAATATTAATACTCCCTCTTTGATTTCATTCACTGTTTCCACTCTCCCTTTTAGTTTTACTTATTTTAATTAATAGTTATCTTATATCCCCTTAATAACTTGTTGATGTTAATTAATTTGCTGATTCATGTTACCTCTATTATTTAAGATAGGAAGTGTTTATTTAATCCTGGGGGAATATTTCACACAGTTGAAATAGTTTCTGACTCAAGTATTTATCTATATTATGCACTAATATATATATATATATATATATATATATATATATATATATATATATATATATATCATCGTAGTAATTTTCATCTTATTTTTCGGACCACTTTTTGATAAATAATAAAGTGATTTTTATAAATTATTATTATTATTATTATTATTATTATTATTATTATTATTATTTCTCCAACAAGCAGCATTCACACCTCAGTGAGAGGTGAGGGATTGGTTCGATATATGGGGTGATGAGATGGAGCGTCGGCGTTTAATACACATGAGTTATCGGTGGTCGGCGATTTAGTGTGAGAGGACGAGCAGAGAGGGCAGGGGTGCTTGGAAATATGAAGTGGGATGGTGGAGAATCTACAATAGCGGAAATCTGATGGAAGTCAGGGGAGAGGGTAGTGTTAAGATCACCTGGAGCAGGAGTTGTCAAATGATCTTGGTGTGTACCTCACATTGATGGAATGGTGGGAGGAAGTAACATGTGATTGTTGGGAATAAATCCGTAGCAGAAATAATATTTGCGGTAATAAAGGCAACAAATGCGGAACACAACAATGCGGTTAATCAACGAGAATAAAAGAGAAATAATGACACCAAGATTTTACGTGAAAACCCTTCTAAATAAGGGAAAAACCACGATCCGAGAGGAGCAACGAATATCACTATAGTAAGGATTTTACACTTGTATGTCTGAGTAAAACTCCAAAGACCACTACACATTCAAAAGAAATAACACTCTTTTGATTTTTCCACCTCACTACAATATAGCTCACACACTCTATTTTTTCCTCACAGATTATTTTCCTCTGTGATGCCTCACTTTCTTTTCTCTCCTTTGTAATTCTTTTTGGTGTACTTAGAATGAAGAATTGTCCTCCCTTTTATAGAGAACAAATACACTACCCTCCAAATGTGCTATAGAAGAAAAATAATTTTTTCTTCTTCATAGCTTACCTACTCTACCAAACTTTGAAATTGGCACAAAACAATTTTTTCTTCTTCATAGCTTACCAACTCTACCAAACTTTGAAATTGGCACAAAGTTATTCAAAGTTTGGTACATGGGGATGGACCTCACAATCTCCCCCTCCAGACCCATGCACCTGAAGGAGGTAGCTCCAGGTTTCTAGCTTGAGTACATGCCGACAAGTTCTTTGCATAGCTCAAACTTGTCTTTTGATACCACCTTGGTGAGCATATCTGAAGGGTTTTCAGTAGTAGGGATCTTCATGACCTGCATAGATCCGTCCTCTATCTTTTCACGAATCCAGTGATATCTCACGTCGATATGCTTTGTCCTTGCATGATACATGGTGTTCTTGCTCAAGTCTATTGCACTCTGACTGTCACAATAGACGACATACTCCTTCTGATGCAATTCAAGTTCTTGAAGAAATCGTTTCAGCCATACCATCTCTTTGCCAGCTTCAGTAGCTGCAATATATTCTGCCTCAGTTGTAGAGAGTGCGACACACTTCTGCAACTTTGACTGCCATGATATAGCTCCCCCTGAAAATGTAAACAAATATCCAGTAGTGGATTTTCTATTATCGAGGTCACCTGCCATATCAGCATCAGTATAGCCTTTCAAGATTGGATCAGATCCTTTAAAACACAAGCAATCTCTTGTGGTACCTCTTAGATACCTGAGTATCCACTTAACTGCCTCCCAGTGTTCTTTTCCAGGATTTTCAAGGAATCTGCTAACAACACCAACTGCATGAGCAATATCAGGTCTTGTACACACCATCGCATACATCAAACTCCCCACTGCTGAAGAATAAGGAACTTTAGCCATTCCCTCTTTATCCTCTTTTGTTGTAGGACACATCTGTTTGCTCAACTTCAGATGACTCGCAAGAGGCGTGCTAACAGGTTTAGCACTCTTCATGTTGAAGCGTTCTAGTACACGTTCAATGTACTTCTCTTGAGATAGCCACAACTTTCTTTTTGTTCGTTCTCGAACAATCTTCATCCCTAGAATTTGTTGTGCTGGGCCCAAGTCTTTCATGTCAAATGACTTGGACAAATCTTTCTTCAACTTTGCAATCAGCTCTTTGTCTTGTCCTACAATTAACATGTCATCCACATATAACAACAAAATAATAAAATTGTTGTCAGAAAATCTTTTGAAGTATACACATGGGTCAGAATAGGTCTTTGTGTACGTTTGACTTTTCATGAAAGAATCAAACTTTTTGTACCGTTGCCTTGGGGCCTGTTTCAACCCATAAAGACTCTTATTCAATTTGCACACCATGTGTTTCTTTCCAGATACTTCAAATCCCTCTGGTTGCTCCATATAAATCTCTTCTTCCAAATCTCCGTGAAGAAATGCAATTTTCACGTCCAATTGCTCCACTTCAAGATCTAGACTAGCTGCTATGCTCAAAATAGTTCGAATAGAAGTCATTTTGACAACAGGTGAAAAAATTTCATCAAAATCAATACCTTTATTTTGTTCAAAGCCTTTTACAACCAATCGAGCTTTGTACCTCACCAACTTGCCATTTCCATCTTTCTTGAGTTTAAAGACCCACTTGCACTTACGTGGTCTTTTTCCTTTTGGAAGTTCAACTAGCTGGTATGTGCCATTTTTCTGTAGAGATCCCATCTCTTCGTGCATGGCTTTCATCCATTGGCTCTTTTCTGGATGAGACAACACCTCCTTAAGACTTTCTGGCTCACCTTCATCATTGATAAGGACATACTCTGAGGAAGGGTATTTGGTTGATCCTACCCTTTGTCTTTCTGATCTCCTTAGAGATTGAGATTGTTCTTCTTCTTCTGGGTACTCCATTTGCTCGGTATTATCACCAAGTTGCTCCCCCTGCTCAACAATCTCATCAAGTTGCTCTTCATGCTCAGCAACTTCATCAATCGTACTTTCTGCACTTATGGGATGGTTAGAAGAAGAAGGAATGGTAACAAGATTAGGGACTATACCATTCTTTTTCTTGGCCTTCTGAGATAGATCATCAGCAGTTCCAACTTCACTTTCTCGAAAGATTACATCTCTACTTCTGATGACCTTCTTCTTTACAAGATCCCATAGTCTGTACCCGAACTCTTCATCTCCATATCCGATGAATATGCAAGGAACTGATTTATCATCTAGCTTGGTTCTTTGCTCCTTCGATACATGTGCAAAAGCTTTGCAACCGAACACCTTTAGGTGCGAGTAAGACATCTCTTTGTTGGTCCAAACTCTCTCCGGAATGTCAAACTCCAACGGAACTGATGGACTACGATTGATAAGATAACACGCTGTCCGAACTGCTTCACCCCAGAATGTCTTGGGTAATTTAGCCATTCTGAGCATGCTTCTCACCTTCTCAACAATGGTGCGATTCATTCTCTCAGCTACACCATTGTGTTGTGGGGTTCCAGGAACTGTCTTTTCATGTCTAATTCCATGGTTTGAACAATACTCTTCAAATTCTCTTGAAGTGTACTCACCTCCATTGTCGGTTCGGAGACGTTTTAGCTTTCAACCTGTCTCTCTTTCTATCAGAGCATGAAACTTTTGAAATACTTGAAACACCTGATCTTTGGTTCTCAAGATATAAACCCACACTTTTCGAGAAGCGTCATCAATAAAGGTAACAAAGTATTTATTACCTCCTATCGATTCTATCTCCATTGGACCACAAACATCAGAATATACCAAATCAAGTATATTTTACTTTCTTTCAGATGATGTCTTAAATGAGACTCTATGTTGTTTACCAAATAAGCAGTAGTTACAGGGTTTTATCGTTGTAACTTTGGCAAAAAAAGATGAGTGACTTTTTGAAAAGAATTTGCAATCCTTTCTCGCTCATATGACCCATTCTTTTATGCCACAAATCTACAGAATTTTCTTCGTGAGCCGCATTTAATTCACCTTGGCATATTTCTGCATTTGTCCTGTATAACGTGCCACAAGCAACTCCTTTTGCAATCACCAATGCCCCTTTGGTGAGTCTCCATTTTTTATTTGCAAAGTAGTTCTCATATCCATCTTGGTCCAAAGCAATTCCCGAGATCAAGTTCATCCGCAAATCAGGTACGTGGCGCACATCTTTCAACACTAATGTGCATCCAACATTTGTTTTTAAGCAAATGTCTCCGATCCCCGCAATCTTTGAGTAACTTGTGTTACCCATTTTCACATTGCCATAATCACCGTCTACATATCTGCAAAAAAGATCTCTTACCGGTGTGGCATGATAAGAGGCTGCTATGTCGACCACCCATTCCGACTCTATACCTGCCAAGTGCATGCATTCTTCTTCCTCATTTATGAGGAGAACAACATCGTCATTATTTTGCACCATGGCAACTGTGTTGTCATCATTCTTTTGGCCGCTGCTTTCCCCTTTGCCCCTTTTTAGATTTGGACAATCTCTTTTGAAGTGTCCTGGTTGATCGCTATTGTAGCAATTTCTGGCCTTTGATTTTGATCGGACCTTGGACTTTCCACGAGCTCCGGATCTACCATAGTTACTTGAGCTCCTTTGGTAACTTCTGCCTCTACTTTCCGTGATGAGAGCCTGTCCGTGATTTTCAGGCCTTTTTCTCATCTTCTCATTAAGCAAAATGGCTGATGTGACATCCTTCAACTCAATAGAGTCCTTACCATGTAAAATGGTTGTTGACAAAGTATCGTAGGAAGATGGCAATGAGTTTAAGAGCACTATGGCTTTATCTTCATCCTCGATCTTGACTCCGAGGTTTGCTAGCTGCGTGATTAGTCCATTAAGTACATTTAAATGAGACAAAAAATTTGTACCTTCATCCATATGTAGTGCATATAACTGTTTTTTTAGGTACAATTTATTTGTCAGCATTTTGGACATGTATAGATTTTCTAACTTTGTCCAAATGCCACATGCACTCTCTTCATCGACGATGTTATTAACTACATCATCTGTTAAGTGCAATCTGATTGCACTAGCAGCCTTTTCATCCAATTCTTCCCAATCCTCAAGTTTCATGGATTCGGGCTTTTTGGATTTGCCGCCTAGTGCCTTATGCAAACCCTGTTGGATGAGCAAGTCTTTCATCCTTCTCTGCCATGTTGAGAAACCGCTATCACCGTTGAATTTTGCTACCTCGTACTTTACTCCAGACATTTTTTTTATTGAGTATAGTACAATAAGCTGCAAAAAATATTTCTGTAAATGAGTAGAACCTGTGCTCTGATACCAATTGTTGGGAATAAATCCGTAACAGAAATAATATTTGCGGTAATAAAGACAACAAATGCGGAACACAACAATGCGGTTAATCAACGAGAATAAAAGAGAAATAATGACACCAAGATTTTACGTGGAAACCCTTCTAAATAAGGGAAAAACCACGACCCGAGAGGAGCAACGAATATCACTATAGTAAGGATTTTACACTTGTATGTCTGAGTAAAACTCCAAAGACCACTACACATTCAAAAGAAATAACACTCTTT
The DNA here is from genome assembly GCA_032847665.1 of Solanum chilense. Lineage (NCBI taxonomy): Eukaryota > Viridiplantae > Streptophyta > Magnoliopsida > Solanales > Solanaceae > Solanum > Solanum chilense. Next base: position 6,139,332 of record JAPDHL010001909.1, on the reverse strand, counting down.
TGATTTTTCCACCTCACTACAATATAGCTCACACTCTCTATTTTTTCCTCACAGATTATTTTCCTCTGTGATGCCTCACTCTTCTTTTCTCTCCTTTGTAATTCTTTTTGGTGTACTTAGAATGAAGAATTGTCCTCCCTTTTATAGAGAACAAATACACTACCCTCCAAATGTGCTATAGAAGAAAAATAATTTTTTCTTCTTCATAGCTTACCTACTCTACCAAACTTTGAAATTGGCACAAAACAATTTTTTCTTCTTCATAGCTTACCAACTCTACCAAACTTTGAAATTAGCACAAAGTTATTCAAAGTTTGGTACATGGGGATGGACCTCACAATCTGCTGGTGTTGGACGTAATATCAAGATTTGAATTGTTTTGGTTTATAGTATTCTCCAAGTTTAAATATGAAACTATTGTTTTAAGTGGGAAGATATATTAGCAAATGGGAAAATATACTCAAAATTTTACAACCCGTGAGGGAAAAAGTATGGAGCTTGTAGGCTCAAAACACTGATGACAATCATGGGTGACCATAAAACCGAGATAGACACAATACAACTCTAATTTATGTTGAGCATATTCTCGGAGCCACGAGTAGCATAGACAGCCAAATGTAAGAAGAGATTCATAAGCAGGTGCCTCTTTGAAAAAAACTTCGAATGGTGGTGGGAAGTCGGTTATGAGAAAGGCAGCATGATGGTAGAAAAATTTCCAAAAATTGGAAGGTAAACTCGCTAGGTAAAGCAGCATTTTGACTGTGTCCATAAGGTGTCGATGCCGTCATTCAGTTAGCGCAACCCTTTGAGGAGTGTGAAGGGGAGAAACAAGATGTTGTAAGCCATTGGTATGAAGGTCCGGTTCCATGATCTGATATTCTGTGCCTCCATCAGTGTAAAGTGTGATTATTTTGTTACCAAAATGTTTTTCAAGCTTTGAATGTTTGTGAACCTCTTGTTTGTTTTTCATTGTGTACAACTAAATGTATCTAGTGAACTAATCAACAAAGATAAAATAATATTGCTTAAATAATACCTCTTTTTGTGAATAGAGAGAATAGTTGATGGGCCCCACATATCACTGTAAATTATTTCTAATGAAAAGTGTATGCAACAATAAGAATTACAAAAACATAACTTGTCCTTGAAAGAATATGAAATTTATGTAGTCTGTTAAATGGAAAATAAAACTCGAGAATGGGGGTTGCCCAATCTTCGATGCCACAGACGTAGTGAAGGTCCAGCAATGGTGAGGTTGATGTTTGGTCGTGATACTCAGCACAAGAAAACTGCTTATTACATGGGGATTTTTTCTAGGGAAAATTTTTGCAACTATTTCATGCGGATCTTCTTGCAAAAATTTTAAATTCCTCAATATTAGAAAATATTACCAACGAAATATACCTTCCCAAAAAATTGTGCAGGTAAATTTGACGCGATTTTGCGCCAAATTTTAAGTTGCGGTATTACCTGGGGAAAAGTGATGGCAAGTATATTATCTCTAGCTAAATCCGCAGGTACATGAACAAAAAAACAATTTTTAAATCATTTTTTTATTCCATAGAAAAATCCCTAGGTAATTCATCCTACAGATTTTTTTGGAGATATTTTTGTGAAAATTTATCTGGGGATTTTATTACTTGGAAATTATATGAGGATTAGTTGCTGTGAAATTTGTTGGGGATTTATATTTGGGGATTAAGCTAGGAATTTTATTACTTGGGATTATTTGGGGATTAATTGCTGTGGAATTTGCTGTGGATTTATAGTTGATGATTTTTTTTGGGATTTAATTACTTGTAAAATTATTTGGGAATTAATTTGTTGCAAAATTTTCCGTGGATTTAGATTTGGGGATTTAACTAAGAATTTTATTACATGGGAAAAATTTTAGGGATTTTTTCCCTACAAATTTAGCTGGAAATTATTGTTTGAGAATTTATGTAGAAATTTCGTGACTTGAAAAAATAATAAATTATTTAAAAAAATATTATAACAACATTAGTAAAATCAATTTTAATAGGAAAATTGTAAAATCGAAGATAACAAACAAACAAACACACACATAAAATTCTTTGTGTTTACTATGATTACGGTTTATTATCTATTCTTTACACCAATTCATTGTGTTTCGTAATACCTAAAGTGCAGAGTGTGCAGAGTTTCATAACAAAGAGGTAAGCTTTTATATTTCTCCCTACATAAGTGAACTAGCTAAACTAATCTCATCGACTTTAAAATACAAGCAATCTAACTACAAACTAAGCAATAAAATAAAAGTACACATCAAGTTAGTCGCAGAGAAGCTTGTATATTGCACTAGTCATTGATTTTATTGTGTTGCAGAGTATCATTAGGGCATAATATTTAGGTGGGTAAGAGGTGCTTTCCATCGAATATAAATATGCAGAGTATCTAGGTTGTTTTATTGTTGAAATGTTGTTTTCGTTGCGGCTGTAATGTTATATATTTTGGTTCCTGGAATGCTATATTTTGTTGCTGAAAAGTACAATATTTTTTTATATGCTGAAAGGCTATTTTTTATGGCTAAAATACTCTTCGTAACTGCTGAAATGCTGTTTTTATTTGCGAAAAATGTTGATTTTTGTTTTTGTTAGTACAAGCAGTTTTGGTTCGTTAAACCCTGAAAAATTTCTTATAGATGTTCTCTAGTTGGAGTAGTTGGAACCATTACTTGTAGGATAAAAGGTTGTGCTATTTTCTCTAAAAGGAATTAAATTGCAGATGTGCTCACTTCAGGCACAAGCTTAAGCTATTTGCTAAGGGTGTCTTCGTTCTTACAGTTATACACAAAGAGAAGGTTTCTCATAACATTAAATATGTTGTATAGCCATACTAGGAAAACACTGCTTGAACACTACCGAGAAAGTTAGAAAGGAAAAAAAATATAACTGAATATATGTCATTCACTCCGCTTAGTTAAATCATTTAGCTTCATCTTGAGTTTGTTTACATTCAGGTTATTTAGGTTGTTTTATCTCTGCAACTCGATGTGTTTTAGAATAATTGAATCCAACTTTTTTTTTTATTTTTTTTTGCATTTTGAAAGCTTAATTAAGACATTAAGCTTCAACCGAGTGAGATCAAAAGTTTATTTCTTTGTTGATTTGTGTGCTAAAAATATTTTTGTATATATAAAATTTATTTCTATTCTCTGCATCATTCTATCTTTTAATTATAATAAATGGATTGAAATATACTTTCCATCATTTTAACAGATGTTGACTTACTAGTTGTGAAGATGATGATATCATTTACATAAATTGAATTGTTCATTTGAGTTATCATTTCTCATTTTTTCTTGTTGTTCTTACATTTGCTTCTAAAATCCAATATATTTTGCTAATGATATATATTTTCTAATGACACTATACATGGACTAATATATTATATCCCTATGCAGCTAGAGTTTGAAAGAAAGAAACAAGAAATATTAGTTGCTCAAAATGCATTAGATGGGGAGGAAGAAGCTAGTCAACCTTCACAACTAAGTGAAATGGATATCAAGGTGCCTGCTGGTGGAAAGAAAAAAAGAGAGTCAATGGTCTTGGATCCCTAGGTCGAACTGTAAAGACATCAAAGCAATCAATATCAACTTTATCAACTTTGCCTAAAGATAATGATGAGATGATTAAGTCATAGATAGATGCTTCAAATTCCGATTTGTATGCTCAGTTACAGAATGAGTGGCACAAAAATAAGAAGATGAGAAAGGAATAGACTTGTTAATGAATCATGTATAAAAGAAATCATTTTCAAATGAGCGATCATCTGAAGAAGACAACCAAGCTTATGAAAATGAAAGTGATGACGACTCTAATAGCATGAATGAAAGAGATTCTGACACTAATAACGTGAATTGAGTTGATCATAATTACGATTGAGATGGTTAGTAGTTCTATTGAGGATTCAAATTTGAAGTATTTTTATTTTGAACTATTTAAGAGTTATACATTATTGATATGGATGTTATGAATTATGCTTTTTGTCAGTTGGAATGATTTTATTTGAATGATGATTTTGAGAATTATTGGATGTTTTGAAGAGGTTTTTGTTTAATTGTGTAAATTATTATTTGGAGATTTTACATGGGGATTTACATGATATATATTCATGAATTTTTTTGTGAGAATTTCTTCTTCTAGATTAACTTGGGTATTTCACAAAAAAATTCTTGCTAAATGGTTTCGTAAATATCCACAAGAAATTTTTTTTTGTTAATCATGAATTGTAATATCCAAACCTCCTACGGATTTACTTGAGGATCTTCATGAGGAATAACTTGCAGAATTTTCTATGATAATCCGCAGGTAAATTCATTTGCACATGAAATTCTACCAAAAAGATCTTGCGAATTTTTGATAGTTAATCATAGATAAATTTGCAAATAAGGTACGTACGGATTTATTCCACAACTAACTTACCTAGGGATTTTTTAAATCCGCAAGTAATAGTTTCCTAGGTAGGTTTTTCCATCGAATTTCAATCGGCAAGAAAATCCGCAGTTAACAAAATTACTTGGGGATTTTACTGTATTATCCCTATGAAAATTCCTAGGTAATTATGACTTTTGTTGTAGTGACTCCTGGTTCTTACTCTCTGGCAATGGTGAAATTGATGTTTGGTTGTGATACTCTTGGTTCATACTGTCCACAACAATATCTTTCCCGTTGGGACATAACTCCATTTCTCTCCTCTAACCCAATGACTCAACTTCACAAACAAATGTCAAGATTAATACATCCTGATTCGCTGCATCCATATTTAGTATGTCATTGCAGCTACGGTACAAGAACCGATCCGCATCCGTAATGTCTTCTAATAATACACTTTTTCTAGCCCATTGAAAGAAATATGCGCAATAAAGAAAGGTATGATTTGTAAATCATATGCTAAGGCCAAACACAATCATCCAACAAAAGAAGCGTAATTACTCTAGGTATAGCAGATTCACTTCAAATGCTGCAGAAGGCATAAATGGTAGGATATATTGAATATGGAAAAATATTTTACATGAAAAATGTTTTCCTTTAACCAAAAAAGCGAAAGTAGTGTTTGGTATGAAGAAATTATTTTCCATGTAAAATGTTTTTCCATATTAAATATATCCTACAATTTGTGCTTGCTGCAACATCTGAAGTAAATCTGTTTCACCTTGAGTATTTTCGGTTATCTGGTAGGATGAGTGCGTTGGCCTTACCATATGATGTACAAACCAGAGATATTTGTTTTTGAGTATTTTTCTTGCAATTGACAACGAAGGATACTATTGGAAGACATTAGGGACGCATATCCATTCTTGTACCGTAGCGGCAAGGAGATACTGAATATGGATGCAGAAATAGTGGATCAAGATGTGTTAGGCTTGACATTTGTGTTATTTGTAGTTTTGATGATTTGAAAAACTTAAGGACCTCATAAAGGTACCGGGTTTTCTACTTGAGTATTGCAGGTGTCTTGTTTGAAGTATTGCAGATGAAACAAATCCAGGGACCTAGTAGAGGTACCAGGCTCTCATGATGACGAGCCAGTCAAGTGCCAGCTAGAGACGGTACAGAAAGTAGGTGCACACTTCCCGATGGCGTCAGAAAGTGTGACTTTTCCAGCCAATAGCAAAGAAGTTTAGGAAAGTGACTTGCCCATATAAAAGGCACTTTCCTAAACACTTTTGTTTAGTTTTTGCAACTTGATAAAAACATTTCAAGAACTCTTGCAAAGGCTAATAGAAAGCAAAGGCAGAATCATTCCAAGAATAACAACAACATCTGGAGCATTTCGTCTAGTTGTTTAGGAATTTATTCTCTTGTTCTTAAATTGTAAACCACTCCTGAATCTATAAAGGACTTGGTGTGTTGTGTTAGAAGTCTAGGTTGTCCAAGTGGGATAGCTTAGTGGGTAGATTGTTTTTCTACTTAGGCTTGTTGAGCAATAGAGGACTATTGCTCAACTGTAAGATTGATAACTCTTTCTTACGTTTGGTGTAATCGTGTTTCGCTTTTGCTTTTGAAGATTAGTGAAAACGATTGAAAATCCTGTGAGACAGGTCGAGGTTTTACTCCCTTAAGCAAGGAGGTTTCCACGTAAAATCATTGTGTTGATTTTACTGCATTTAACTTTCTGTTTTACTCATTAGTGTAGTAAGGGACCTGGTCCATTACTTGTTAAGTAAAGGCATACATTCTATCAAGTGGTATCAGAGCAGGCACTATCTATTTGGTTAACACCAAGGAAGTGATATTGCTCTAGAATGGCAGCTCTACTTAATCTCGAAGAAGGTCAGTCATCACACAGACCTCCTCGTTTCAATGGACATTTTTACAGTTGGTGGAAACTTAGAATGCATGATTACCTCATGGCTGAAGATTGTGAGTTATGGGATATTGTACTAGATGGACTATTTGTTCCAATGATGGAAGAAAAGGATGGAGAAAAGACTATTACTATTCCAAAGCCTAGGCAGAAATATGATGATGCTGATAGGAAGAAGATTGAAAAGGGTTTCAAAGCTAAAACTCTTCTGGTCTGTGGGATAGGACCTGATGAGTACAACAGAGTGTCAGCCTGTGAGTCTGCTAAGGAAATTTGGGATTGCTTGTTGACTGCACACGAAGGAACTGAACAAGTCAAAGAATCTAAGATTGACATGCTCACCTCACGATATGAGAACTTCAAAATGAAGGAAGGAGAAACAATACATGACATGTTCACCAAGCTGTCTTCCATTACAAATGAGCTGCAAAGTCTAGGTGAACCTATAAGCATGGCCAAACAAGTCAAGAAAGTGCTTCGAATTCTTCCAAAGTCTTGGGAGAGCAAAGTTGATGCCATTACAAAAGCCAAGGACTTGAAGGTGCTGACCATGGATGCTTTGATAGGTAATCTTAAAACACATGAGATGAATCGAAACTATGATTTGTCAAAAAGGGAAGCCCAGAAGGACAAGTCATTGATGTTGAAGTATAAATCAGATGAAGATTCAAGTGATGATGATGATATGACATATCTCATCAGTAGATTTCAAAAGGTTGTGAGAAAAAACAAAATCTATAAAAGAGGAACAAATGGGACTCGAAATGCTGCTCAAAGTGATACTTGCTACAAGTGTGGAAAATCTGGGCACTTCATCAGAGAGTGTCCTTTGCTCTAGAATGAAAACAAGGAACATCAAAAACACAGGGGTGACAAAGAAAACAGAAGGGACCTGGTACCTGGTAACAGAGATCGTAAAGCTGTTGCTGATATAGTTGTCAAAAGGGCTCTTGCTGCATGGGGGGATTCTTCAAGTGATTTAGAAGATCCTGATGAGCCAAAAGATGTGTCTATGGTTGCTGTGCATGAGGAGGAAACTGTCTTCAATGAAATGTTTGCTCTCATGGAACACACAGAAAATGAAGAAGAGGACAATCAGGTAACTCTTCTTGACATGAAAAATGACTTGGATAAATATTCTCTTAAAAAATTGAGAACCTTGGCAAAAGTCATGCTAGATTCTGTGATAGAGTTAACATCTGAAAGAGATACCATGAATGCTGAACTTGAAATTTTAATTGAAAACAAAGTTCAATTTGAAGAGACAATGTCAAGAATGGTGTCTCTAGAGTTAAATAACTCTGACCTTAAGAACCAGTTGTGTCAAATTACTGAAGAAGCTGAAAAGCTGAATGGAAAGTCAAATAGTTTGCAAGCTGAAATTCAAGAAAAATTGAAAAACTCTGAGAAAAATCTTAGTCTGTCACTTGAAAAGAGTAACATATTAGAACAGGATATTGTGAAACTTAAGGAAGAACTTGAAAATTCTCTTAAGTGGACCAAATCCTCAAAGTTGCTGTCAAATGTGACAAATCAGAGTAATTTGAATAAGAAAGGACTAGGAAGTCTGAACATAAGTCCTCCTTATAATCCTCACAGTAAGTATGTATTTGTGTCTGACAATCTGTTGTGTCTTCATTGTGGTAAGAATGGACATTTGAAGAATGAGTGTGTTAGATGGAGAAACTCGTGTGAAAGGTACTCTAATTATGCTGAAAGACAAAATGTACCAAAAGAGAGACCTGGTCCTATAGAGCCTGTCTCAACTCACAGATTTTCAAAGAAAAAATCTGTTCCTGCTCCTATGTCTTTTGTTAGAAAGCTTCAAAGTCTACCATATTGGACCAAGTACAATCTGATCACTCCTTGTTTGCTTACTGGGAACTCAAGCTGAAATGGGTTCCCAAGCTTAACAAGTGATTTTTGGTGCAGGTGAGTGAGAGGAGCAGCAGTCAATGTTGGTATATGGATAGTGGCTGCTCTAAACATATGACTGGTGATGTAAAGAACTTCCTCTCACTCAAGACCCTCCAAGGAGGAGGTGTCTCATTTGGTGATGGCAAGAAGGGGTACATTTTAGGAGTTGGGAAAGCAGGAAGATCTCTTGAAGATTCAATTGACAATGTTTACCATGTGGATGGGTTGAAGTACAGCTTGCTAAGTGTGTCACAAATCTGTGATAAAGGAAATGAGGTCAAGTTTACTTCTGAAAAATGCACTGTGGTGAGTTTAACTACAAACAAAGTAATTCTCACTGCACACAGAAGTAAAAACATGCATGTGGCAAACTTGGAAATCTCTCATGGAGATGACTTAACATGTCTCAGTGCTCAAAATGAAAATGCTGATCTCTGGCATCGTAGGCTGGGACATGTGAGTTCATCTTTATTAAACAAGTTGATTTCAAAGGACCTGGTGCGAGGTTTGCCCAAAATGAAGTTTGCAGAAAATAAAATATCTGAAGCGTGTGTTAAAGGAAAGCAAATCAGATCATCATTTAAGCCCAAGAATCAGGTAACATCATCAAGAACCTTAGAGCTGCTTCATATGGACCTTTGTGGACCCTTGAAGGTTCAAAGAAGAAATGGCAAGAAGTATATTTTGGTGATTGTTGATGACTATTCAAGATACACCTGGACGAGATTTTTGAGATCAAAGGCAGATACAACTGATGAGCTGGTGGTATTCTTCAAAATGATTCAAACCAAATTGAATCAAATTGTTTGCAGCATTAGATCTGATCATGGGACAGAGTTTGAAAACTCAACACTGGTTAGTTTCTGTATGGAAAATGGTACAAGCCACAATTTCTCTACTCCAAGAACTCCTCAACAAAATGGAGTAGTGGAGAGAAAGAACAGAACCTTGGTAAACATTGCCAGAACTATGATTATTGAATCAAATCTTCCTCAAAGTTTCTGGGCTGAAGCTGTTAACACAGCTTGTCATGTTACCAACAGGTGTCTAATAAGAGCTGTGTTGAACAAGACTCCATACGAACTACTCAACAACAGGAAGCCAATGGTGAGCTATTTTAGAGCTTTTGGATGCAGATGTTTTGTGCTGAATAATGGGAAGGATGATCTGGGAAAAAAATTTGATCCCAGAAGTGATGAAGGAGTATTTGTTGGATATTCTTCATCCAGCAAAGCCTACAGAATATTCAACAAACGAACACAATGCATTGAAGAAAGCATTCATGTTGTTTTTGATGAAAATGGAAGCTTGAAGAATGATGGATCAAATGATGATGATGATGTGCTGAAAATGTTCAAATCCAAGCAGATTGAAGGAGCTGAAGCTGATGTAGATCAACAACTGAAAAATGATTGTGATGATCAGAATCACATTCTACCTGAAGAGAATGCTGAGGTTGAACAAGATGATATGGTACCTGGTACCACTCAAAACTCCAGCCAGAGTACATCAAACTCCCCAGAAGATGATGTCACTCTTGATGAAGAAGATCATGCTGATCCGCCAAATCAGTCTGCTGCAAAGTCAGGGTGGAAGCATAGTTCATGACATCCTCTTGATAATCTTATTTCTCCCTTGAATTCTGGAATTCAAACTAGATCAAAAACAAGAAATCTAGTTGCATTCTCAGCATTCATATCATCCATTGAGCCTAAGAATGTCAAAGAAGCATTGGGTGATGCAGACTGGATCAATTCTATGCAAGAAAAACTCCATCAGTTTGAAAGAAGTAAGGTATGGTACCTGGTTCCTCGACCTCAAGGCAGAACAATAATACGAACCAGGTGGGTATTCAGAAACAAACTTGATGAAAATGGAGTGATTACTAGAAATAAATCCAGGCTGGTTGTGCAAGGATACAATCAAGAAGAAGGAATTGACTATGATGAGTCAAAGAGGAAGTGTATGTCAAGCAACCTCCTGTTTTTGAAGATGCAGAGTTACCAAATCATGTGTTCAGATTGAATAAGACACTATATGGTCTGAAACAAGCTTCAAGAGCATGGTATGAAAGGTTGTCAAAGTTTATTCTGAAGAATGGTTTCAAAAGGGGCAAGATAGACAATACTTTGTTCTTATTAAAAAGAGAACAAGAATTGCTTATCATTCAAGTATATGTGGATGACATAATTTTTGGAGCTACTTCAGAACATCTCTGTGAAGAATTCTCATCACTGATGGGAATGGAGTTTGAAATGAGTATGATGGGTGAGTTGACATTCTTCCTGGGGCTGCAAATCAAGCAATCATCAAATGGAATTTCAATATGCCAGGAGAAGTACATCAAAGAACTGTTGAAGAAATTCAATATGTTTGATTCCAAACCTATTGACACTCCTATGGGAACAAATTCCAAGATGATAGTAGAAGAATCTGATCCCCTTGTGAATCAGACAATGTACAGAGGAATCATTGGCTCCTTGTTATATCTGACTGCTAGCAGGCCTAATATTGTTTATAGTGTTGGAATGTGTGCCAGATTTCAAGCATGTCCTCGTGATTCACACCTGAAGGCTGCAAAACGTATTCTTAGATACCTGAAGAAAACAGGGGACCTGGTTCTATTTTATCCTGCAGGTGATACTTTTGATCTGGTTGGTTTTGCAGATGCTGATTTTGCAGGTTATCTAGTTGACTAGAAGAGCACCTCTGGAATGGCTCATTTCCTTGGATCATCACTTATCTCTTGGGGAACCAAGAAGCAGAACTCTGTGGCTCTTTCAACTGCTGAAGCTGAATATGTAGGTGCTGCAGCCTGTTGTTCTCAATTGTTGTGGATCAGGCAACACTTAGAAGATTTTGGAATCCACATCAAAGCAATTCCTCTCATGTGTGACAATACTAGTGCTGTGAGTATGGGAAAGAACCCAGTTCATCATAAGAGAACAAAGCACATTGATGTTAGACATCATTTTTTGAGAGATCATGTTGAGAAGGGAAATATTGTGCTCACATACTGTCCAACGGAGGAACAAATTGCAGACATCTTTACCAAGGCTCTCAGCAAGGATCAATTTGAGAGAAATCGATTAAAGTTGGGGATGTTGATCTCCAAGTGATGCTTTTAACCTCCAACAGTAGAACTCCCTTGATGGTTAGAATTGCTGTGCAGGTATCCTTTGTGTGAATCTTTAAATATTTGAACAAGATCACTTTTTGTATCTTTCGTAGGTATACTCTCAATAGGGACCTGCTCAGCAAAAGAAGAGACTAGAACAATTAAGGAATGAAGTTAAACTCTATCATGGTACCTGGTACCTGTCCAGGTTAGCATTTTTACATTAAATTTAAACTGAAAAATTTGACCGTTGAAAATGCCACGTGTCAGTCATCGGTTACTCTGACCGATCAGTCCAATCGTTTCTCTCTCAAACGACGCATCTAATCAAGGACCTGACACCCTTTCACTTCTTTTAAAAAGGGGTCTTTTATTCTTGAAACTCTCATCCGTCTTTTAACTTTATCTCTCTCATTTATCACAAGGCTTATCACATTCAAAGGCAAATCTGTCTTCTTCTTCCCCTTTTTGTTCTTCAACTAACCCTTCCAGTATCACAAACATGTCTTCCTCTTCATCCTCTTCTAAGCATATGTTGGATGCACTTAGTGAAATTGAGCCCCTTGCGTTCTATTCTCCAACAACTGCTCAAGCTATACTTCCTCCCCCACCCAGTCCTCTACAAAATACTCCTGATAACCCTTTCTTCTCCATAGATCTAAACGCTTCTGCAGTACCTAATGTACCTGGTCCATGTGAAGACATGTTGCCTGACAACATGTTTGAAGGAGATCTACCAAAACATAGGGCTTCGGAGTCTAATATACTGGCAGCGAGTGAGGAACTCGTGATTGAGAGCCTGGCAATGATGAGAGAAGAGGCCAGAACAGAACACACTGAGGCCCTGGAAAGAGAAGAGATAAGGCCTTCTCAACCCATTTTCGATAAAACCCCCGATTTAGGGCGGTACTCTTCTTCCTCTTCGTCTGAATCTGCAAGTGAGGAAGAACCATTAAAATGGAAGGTGGAGAGTCGAAAAGGAAAGGAAAAGGTCATGGAGGAGGCTCCTAAGAGACGACCTAATACAAGGTCTGCTGCACAAAAGCTGATGGTAGATGCCTTGAAGGCAAGTGCGCGCTCTGCTGCAGTGAGAAGTGCACGAACTTTCAAGGTATCAAATTTTAGGATACCTGAAGAAAAATTGGTTGAGTTGTCGGGAGAAGAGGCTGAGAAGAAAACTGAGAAAAAGAAGTCAGAAAGGAAAAGGGAACGGGCTACAAGGAAGGTGGAAAAATCACAGTCACAAGGGAAGAAGAGAAAGCAGTCAAAGGTACCTGGTCCTCAAGCCAGGAAAGTGGAGCATGTCAACTTGCAGGAAGTAGTTGACAGTCTGAGGAATCAAGCAGTTCTAGCAGGAAGAGTGTTTGATATGGGGATTATTACTCTTCCTAGCATGGATTCTCTGCATGATATGGTGGAGATCCAATCTTGGCTGCACCTGTTCAACAAGAAATCCCCCATCCTCCATGAAGAAGAGATTCGTGAATTCTATTACAATGTTCAATTCATGGAAGATGGGAGTCTCCTCACACGCGTGAACAACATTGCTATTTCTTTGGATGAGGAGATGTTGGGCAAAATCCTCAGAGTGCCTACAGAGGGGACCTGGTCCGTGCAGGGAAAAACTTGCTCTTCAGAATTTGCATCTATGATTTCTAAGACTCCCACAACCAAGGTTGCTGGGATCTATAAGAAAATTATGAAAAATGAGTATCAGCTGGTCTTCGAGTTCGTCAACAAAGTGGTCCTTCCTCGCACAGAAAAGAGGACACTTGCTATTGCTGCTGACCTGTACATGATGGAGATGCTGTGCAGCTTTGAAGCTCTGAGCCTTCCTAGTCTAATGATTGAGCACATTTACAAACCATCATTGAGAGGAAAGGAGTACATGGAATGGGGTATGGATACTTTCTCACTGAAGTATTCAAACACTTTCGAATTCCTCTTAGTGTTGGAAAGGTTGAGACAGTTAAACAAACTATCTCTGAGCATACCTTGTTTGAATGTGAGTGTATTGAAGGCAGAGGATTACCAAAAAGCAAGATGACTCAACTTCTTGAGGACATGAATCAGTTTAAACATGAGATTGAAGAGCTCACTGTGCGTTTGAGCAGTAAAGAGGCTGAAATTGCTGTACTCAAAGCAGAACTGCTTACTGCACAGAGTGAGGGACCTGGTTCTTCAGTTGTACAAGCTCTGGAGAAAGAGAATAGTGAGTTGAAGGCGAAGATAACTGCCCTGCAGGAAAAGGCCATCAAGGATAATGATGCTGCCAATGCACGACTCACTCTTGTTATCCAGTCCCTATCTCAAACTCCCCCCTCTTCCTGAACTGTCAATCACTCCTTCCCTGTGTCTTTTTTTACTTTGGCTAATCATCGTGTTGATAGATTTTTAGTTTGTTTTTAATGTATTTATGTTATAATGGCATGTTGGTTACTTTATTCCTTTGTTGTTCTTCCTATTTTCTTTTGTGGATGCTCTTCCTCTACTGTTTGATTGCTTATTAGCTTTGATCTTGTTCAGTATTTATGTTGACATCAATGGTTTACTGCATATCTTGTTTATGATGCCAAAAGGGGGAAGTAAACTATTGTAAGTAGCTAAATAAAGGGGGAACATACAGTAAGGGGGAACATACAGTAAGGGGGAACAGTAAGGGGGAATATACAGTCAGGGGGAACAATTCTGGTGAAAATCTCAAATTATATCATTGTTTGTCATCATCAAAAAGGGGGAAAATGTTATTTGTAGTTTTGATGATTTGACAAACTTAGGGACCTCATAAAGGTACCGGGTTTTCTACTTGAGTATTGCAGGTGTCTTGTTTGAAGTATTGCAGATGAAACAAATCCAGGGACCTAGTAGAGGTACCATGCTCTCATGATGACGAGCCAGTCAACTGCAAGCTGGAGACGGTATAGAAAGTAGGTGCACACTTCTCGATGGCGTCAGAAAGTGTGACTTTTCCAGCCAATGGCAAAGAAGTTTAGGAAAGTGACTTGCCCATATAAAAGGCACTTTCCTAAACACTTTTTTTTAGTTTTTGCAACTTGATAAAAACTTTTCAAGAACTCTTGCAAAGGCTAATAGAAAGCAAAGGCAGAATCATTCCAAGAACAACAACAACATCTGGAGCATTTCGTCTAGTTGTTTAGGAATTTATTCTCTTGTTCTTAAATTGTAAACCACTCCTGAATCTATAAAGGACTTGGTGTGTTGTGTTAGAAGTCTAGGTTGTCCAAGTGGGATAGCTTAGTGGGTAGATTGTTTTTCTACTTAGGCTTGTTGAGCAATAGAGGACTATTGCTCAACGGTAAGATTGATAACTCTTTCTTACGTTTGGTGTAATCGTGTTTCGCTTTTGCTTTTGAAGATTAGTGAAAACGATTGAAAATCCTGTGACACAGGTCGTGGTTTTACTCCCTTAAGCAAGGAGGTTTCCACGTAAAATCATTGTGTTGATTTTACTGCATTTAACTTTCTGTTTTACTCATTAGTGTAGTAAGGGACCTGGTCCATTACTTGTTAAGTAAAGGCATACATTCTATCAATTTGTTTGTGAATTTAAGTCATTGGGTTGAAGGAGAGGAATGGAGCTCTGTCACAACGGGAAAGATATCGATGTGGACAGTAAAAAAAGAATATTATGTTAATCTTCTTATCCAACATCGTTATATGACATCAATAGTATAGCAGTTGACGTATTTTTCGAAAGGACTTTTCTGATGTAATGACTAGGTCAAGGCTTGGAGCCTCATATTAAATATATTCATCAAGTTGACAAAAAGTAGAAATACATGGAGAATATTTTACTAGATATTTATCTCGATGACAACCAATAAAGAAGACAAGTTAATGTTAATCTTTGACTTTAAAGTTTATGAAAGCATTATATATGCATGATAGAGAGTGGACGTAAAGGATTTGATTAAGGAATATTCTTGTTTTAACAATATTTTTAATTGACTGATCATGGATTCACAGGTTCTTGCACTCTTTTTGACCAATGATCATGATTTTTGTCGCACTCCAAATTAATTTATGCATGACCATTTACTAGGTGGCTTAAATGTCAACCTAGATACTGGAATTATTACTGAAATTGTTGATGCATTAAAGATTTCAACATTTCGACTCCTATAG
Organism: Solanum chilense; assembly: GCA_032847665.1. Classification (NCBI taxonomy): domain Eukaryota; kingdom Viridiplantae; phylum Streptophyta; class Magnoliopsida; order Solanales; family Solanaceae; genus Solanum; species Solanum chilense. The sequence continues at coordinate 6,123,821 of JAPDHL010001909.1, read as the reverse complement.
ATCATCTTGAAATTTGGGACAATTTGTTGAAACCAATAGGGTATTTTTGTGTGTGAGTTTAGATTTCTACGCGCAAGAATTAGTAAGCTCGTTTACTTTTCATGTGAATAAATGAACAGTCTTGAATCAAAGAAAGTTGAGCTAGCCAAAGAAAAGAAGTAATGTTTAATTTAAATGAAAAGCTTTTGAAAGTAAAGCAAGTATGAACTCTAAAACTAAGAGTTTAACAAAGGATGTTGAAATCTTGAACTCCATTTCAACTCCCTAGAAAAATTCTCTATGGTAAACATTTGTTTGTCAAAATCTTTTCCTCATTAGTAGTATAATTACCTCCTAGTTGCAGGCAACTGTAAAATGGTATCTTCTATTTTTTGTGAGGTTATATGTTTCATGTTATTCTATCTAATATAAATTTTAATATTTATTTGTATCGAATGTTCACCTACAAGTGTATAGCAATTCAATTTTATAACATGTCACATGCGTTTTGATTTTTATTTGTTTTTCTCGGTCCAAACAAATATTCCCCAAAACATTTGTTGGCAAACTTCCGAAAATTCGGATTTTTATTTATAACAATGTACAACAAACAGGAGTTTATTATGCGTACCTTATAGAATAATGCAAGTAAAAAAAAAGAGTGTTTAGTTAGTTAAGTAAATACTTTAAATTTATTGCGGAATTACTTATAACATATATTAAATATTTTCCCTAGACGATACTAGTCTTACCAAGATGATATAATGAAGGGAATTAGAGAAATAAATGTGTTCTTTTAATAATATAATTAAATAATTAAAATAGACAAAACGAAATAAAAAAATGAATGTTCTTAATAATATAGTAAAAAATTATATTAAACAAAAATGAATATTCTTAATAATATGAACAACAAATTGAAATATAAAATATGAAAGGAAAAGATAGTGAAAACCATATTTGTCCAAACGAAGAAGAAAAACATAGAACATGAAGAAAAAAAAGAATACAAATTATTTTTGGTTAAAAAATTGTGAGCTTAATTAGTTGTTGAAACTACAAGTTGGAGTGATTTCTCCTGATGCTTTCATCATTCACATTTCTTTCATTAAGTTATATATTTCAAATAATGTTTTCATATTCAATTAGGATATTTTATCTAAAAGAAATTATATTCATATGAAATGTTGTTTTGTTGTCTGACTGATTTTATTTTATATGTGAAAATATGTTTGATTCTTCATTTAACTTGAACTTAAAATAAGGGATAGAAAAAAATCTTTGTTGAAGCAAACTCATCATCCCAACTACATGTCAATAAAATTCAAGCAAATTTGCATTCTAGGTTTCCTAGTTTTGTCAAATATATGCTCTCTTCGCAAATGAAGGGCATTTGAGTTGGGAAGTTTAATTCATTCTTGACAGAATTAGAGTTATTTTGGTACCATATAGTTTAGATTTTCATATCAATATTTTTATACAATAGAGTTTTCAGAGAAACTTTTTCGATTCTCATTTGTTAAAACATGATGACACTATTACTTTGGTGGATGATCAATGAGTAAGATTTTTCCATCGGATATCTAAATGATAAAAATGGATTGTGTGGTGGTTGAAAAGGTTTGTCCTTTACTCACAATGTTCTTGAAGAGAAGTCTTGGTATTCAATTGATTCAGCCTGGGGAATTTAAGGTAACATCTTGTAATTGCTTCAATCCAAGTCATTTTGTTAAAGATCAAGGTTTTTTATTTGATTGATCTTGAATGCACCAGTAGTGTAAATGATTGTTGCATGACCTAGAAAGGCATTATTAGGAACTACGATGTATTTAATTTGGTAGGATGGACCCCTATTGTGGACTGGATGAGAGAAACGAGATTTAGATTGTTCTGGTACATTAAGAGGAGAAGCGTAAATTCCTTTGTTATTGTATGTATTATTGGTTTTGATTCTCCTCTTAACAAACCAGAACAATCCTGACTAGGATTTAAGCACATACAAGGTGTTATCTAAAAATCGCAAGGCTTAACCAATTGGAAGTCTATAGAATCTAATTCGAGAATGTTGTGAGCATCGGAAAAGCCTTTCCAACACCACTCAATATATTCTTACTAATAAGTTACTTGGTAGAATTTTTTATTCATGTTCATCAACAAAAACAACAATGTCATCATATTTTGACAAATTAAAATGAAAACAATTTCTTCAAAACATTATTGTATCATAATATATATAAATTATTCTACAATCTATTGGACCAAAAACACCCTTAACTGAATCAAGAATAAATTGAACTTACCAACAAAAATATCCCCGACACATGTTAAGAGAGCATACATTAGATAAAACTAGCAGAATAGAAAGGCTAATTTGCATGAAAATTGTTCGGGTCACAGTTTGGTTGATGAGTTTGCTATAGCAGAGTTGAGAATCAAAATAATTTTATAGAGATAATAAAACCATTCAGACAACTAACTTGCAATGCATAATACTAGGTGGAATGCTTGTATACTACTATGTCTTTAATTAATAGATTGGCAGCTAAAGTGCTAAATCTTTAGTATCTATATATATCTCCAATTGTGGATTGTGACAGAAGATCAAATGTCAAAACACTTAATTTTTGAATAATATAAGAGCAACATACCCAGACCTTGTATCTGCAACCAGAAGGCTACTGAAAAATCCCATGTTAAATCAATAGTTCAATGTGACCAGACCTTGAATATTCTACCATATGGCTTCTAGAGAATACAATAAATGCCTCATTGGAACAATGTCCATTGCAAGATAATGAATACAAAAACACTAAGCCCGAACTGAATCCAAACCCAACCTTTCCAACCATGTTGGATTACCTAATCATGAATCACTAGGACCGTAGAAAGGGGATGTATGGATAGAAGGTCATCTAAGTTGAGATACTACCTATCTATGACTCATTTTGACCGATCTAATTGTGTTACATGAATCTAGGAGGAGCTATGTCATATCAAGCAAGCAAATGCTCCAAAATATGCAAGTATAAGGCAAGGACTAGTCTACTCCCTAGATTAAGGCCGAACATGCCTTCAACCACAAAAGTAATCAAGTAGAAAACATGACACGATATTTGAATAATCAGGAACAAGAAGAACAACATGCCAGTAGACATGACACAATATTGGAATAATCGCGAACAAGAAGAACAACATGCCAGTAGCCCGAAAAACCTGACAAAAGTTTAAAACTTAATATTACTAACAAAACATGATAAACTTCCTACCAAACCCAAATTCACAAAAATCAACATTTATTTTCGTTCTCAAGATCAATCTTAAGGAAAGGAAGTCATAGCCTACCTCAAAGCAAATCATATGTGATTCAAATTCACAATTTCAATGCTTCTCCCTTTCGAAATGCTACCACACTATAAAAAATAGAATAACAATATTAACACAGTCATTCAGCCACACATTATATTAATTATAGATAGACCAATTTTTATTTGACATGGGATTGTGGGACCCACTTTAGGAATCTTATAATTGATTCCATCAAAAGGTCAATTTAACCTCCCCGAACTAGTATCCCTAACTACGACACAATTAAGGGCATGAAACACACCTAAACACCAATATGCAACAATTCAACATTTAAGCATAATCAGAAGGGGTGAAAGGACCTTTGGAGAAAATTTTACTGTAAAAAAGCTTTCCCCAGTAATCCCAAACACTCCAATGCATAACCACAACCTTCCCGGAAACACGAAACATGAAATTACCCAAATCAGACACTAACAACTCTCACAACTGTAGAAGTAAATTCTAGAACAAAAAAAAAATCATAGTCTGGTCTTGTATTCAAATGTGAAGTTACAAATCAAAATCCAAATAGCAGCGGAAGGAGGTCCCAATAAGAGGCACCCTTTAAATGTCTTTCACGATCACAAAAGTCAAACCTCGTGAACAAGATGACTAAGTGTGGTCAAAGCCACATGACATCAAATCTCAATTATAGACTGAGGTCCAAGCAATAATACTGGTAAATAATAACCCTCCATGATTTTTAAGGCACAAATGCAACCTCATTGAAGGTGGCACAAACACAAGATGTTAGTGCATCTGTTGAAAAAACTAGGCGGGTGCTCAAGATTCGTTAGAACCCCCGTGCGCACAAACGAAATATTCTACCCCACTAAATTTTCTATTCCATACTCAACGGAGCCATTGAAATTTCCAACTAAGGTCATCTCGAAAAATGTAGGTCCAAAATCAACACTCCATTTTAACTCAAATTCCACAAGGAGGATCAAAATTATCCTAGAGACTCATGATCCGTATGAAAGGTCTTAGAAAATACTTAATATGCCAAACATTACAGAACCATTAGTATCGAATTTTGAGGTTGACTTCTTGAAATTTAGATCGAAGTGTTTATGTTTTGGATGTTTTAAACTCAGAAACACGAACATAATCCAAATAAACAACCGGGTTGCTAAATTGTCATTCTTAGAAAGTGATAAATTACTTGGGTCACTATAAGAACGGTTGAAGCATAATAACTACGTAAATAATACATGAATTATCTAGAGGGTCATTATAGTATTTCCTCAATTAATTCTTGCTCCTCTTCATACTAACAATAAATGAACTATTTCGATTCATATGAATACTAAACACTTCAAAGTAGATTGCCATTATAAGGAGAAGTTGTATTGAAAGGAGTCATTAATCTTCCATATGTGGTCAATGATTTTCAAATAGCTTATTATTTACAAAATTCATGGCATGAAAATCTCATTAATTCTAGTAGGATTGCATATAGCTTAGATGTGCACGTATTCTATACATTAAAGAAGAACAAATTAGCATTTACATAAAAAATTTTGAGTTACAAATGATAATCCTGATGACCTTCTACAAATATAGGTCTACTTATGAAGTTGGTCATGTGATAACCTAATAAAACTCTCTTGTTAAAATCGAAGGGGATAAATATAATCATCGTTCAAGTAAATGTCGATGACACTACCTTTATGCTACATTGGATTCACTATGCGAAACATTTACCAATCCATGGGAACTTATGAGTTTGAAATGAATATGATGGGGGAGCCGAGATTCTTTTGAATCTTACAGGTTAAGAAATCATAGATATGCATTACGATCAATCAACAAAAATATATTTGTGATCTTATAAAAAGCATCAACATGGAAAGTTTGAAGCCCACTAATACTTAAATTAGGACCTCTAGAAAACTAGATATTGACAAACCAAGTCCATCCGTAGTTTATACAATGTATTGAGGAAATACTGGATCTTTACTATACATCAAAACAAGTAGACTAGGTATAGTCTTCAGTGTTGGAATGTGTTCGAGATTTTAGACTTGTCCTAAGGAGTTCTACTCGAAAGATGCAAAAATCTAAGTAAGGGAGACTCCATATAGCTTATGGGTAAACTACTGATTTAAACTATGAGGTACGATTTATGCACACAAATATTATGTTCAGACACTTTCATGTAATGGACTTATTGAACTATAAGCTACCCATGGGATTTAATTATAACTATTTCAATCAAATGTAAATTGCCATTCAAAATCAGTAGCACAAATTAAATAATAGACTAGTACCCAAATTTGATTTTAAAAAAAGGGATACACATGCTTTTATCAAGATAGAGAATGTAATAATTTGTGCTCCTCCCTCCTTTTATTTAATTTTGAGTGAGTTTCTAAGGATCCAAAGACAGAAAGAAATATGTATATGCATATTTTATAACTTGCGGTGATATTGAGTTTTAAATTGCAATTCTTCCTTATTGTTTTTGTGTAAAAATAAAGGGGTAATATTTATAAGAATAATGAAAATCATAACAGTAAACAACAGGAAAGCAACAACAATAGGAGCATTTATTTGTTGTGTACGTATTAACTCACCATATGTACAAAGATTAATCTAATATCATGAGATTGTATGAATTCTACTATTAAATTCTTTTTGGCAGAGATAATTATTTGTAAATTATACATCATGATACCCACGATCCATAGATTAAATGAAAATTAAATCGAAAACAGCATAAAGATATATATTAAATCAATTATTTATAAAATAATATAGTTCAACTGATAATAGACAAATTGGAGAAAGGATTTACCTCTTGTGGTGTAGCGAATTTTTCATCATCATAGGTCTCGAATCGACACTCGCTCTTCAAAAAAAGTTAAGGCAGACAAAAAAGGGAATAAAATTATTTTGTGAGATGATATTTAGATTAAAGAGTGTGGTATTCTTTTGAGTGTGAAATCTTCTCCATACTTGAATATATTTGATATGACTAGGAGCATGAAATTAAAGAGTCATCTCTCTATAGAGGCACATCTAAGAAGGATTAGTGGAAAAGACTATTTTTCTCAAGAAAAAGCAAAATTCTTAAAACATCCATGGATGATAAAATCACCAAATTCGCATTAAAAAATGCAAGAGATAGAGGGAGAGAGAAGGTGGGGGTGATGAGAGGAAAATTGATTTAGGGTTTCGGCTATATTTTTTTTTTCTGTGTGTGCGCTGAATCAAAAAGTTTCATTTATGAAAATATTTGACACAACATGACAACCTACAACTTATTACGTACATTTTCCTGATTTTTCCTTCTCTATTACCTTTAAAAGGAAAAAAAATATTATTTTAATTTTCTTTTTTTCTCTTTAATTGTTTGTCAACTATATTGTAATAGGGTTATCTCTTTCCTTTATATTCTTTCTTTCTTTCTCTTTGTAAATTCCTTTTCATACGTATTTTTTTCTTTACCAAATTTTCTCTTCTTTTCCTATAACATCCCGTATCAAAAAAATTACAAAAAATGTAGATTTTCAGAAGTTGCAGGTGCCAAAGATGGAGCCAACTACGGACCGTCAGTCGACTCCGACGATGGGCCAGCTGAATCCAGGTCCAAGTTACACATGACGGTCAACTAGTACAGACAGCTAGTCCAATTACGATCCGTCAGTCGACTCCATCGATTGATCAACTTACATCCAATTCTCAGTCTCAATGACGGTTGACCAGTACGGACCGTTAGTAGACTTACGGTCCGTAAGTTGACTTCGTCGATTTCCCAGTTGACTTTCAAGTCATAGTCACAAACGTCGGTCGACCAGTACAGTTCGTCAGTCTACTTTTTGTCCGTCAGTTGACTCCGTCGATTGGCCAGCTGACTTTCAACTCTCAGTCACAAACAATGGTCGACTACTACGGGGCGACAGTTGACTTATGGTTAGTCAGTCGACTCCGTTTGTGAGTCCAACAACTTTTAAGTTAAGGGTCTTTTGATATTTTCCTACTTCGTTTAAACCATAAGATACACCATTTTTACCCTAAATCATCATATTTTAGTCATTTTAAGCCTAGAAACATAACAAGAACTTACTTAAGTCAAAATCATAAATCAAAACATAGAAAAATAGAAGCAAGAAAGGAGATAAAGGTCAAGAACCGTAGTTGAAGCACGCAGCGAGGTTCCATTAGTTCCAGCCCCAAAATCTAAATATTTCTCCGTGGATTTCATCACCAGGTATGTGAAAAATTCACTAGTGGGTTCCTTTCACCCATTGCGTCCCTAGTTTTCAGTTAGATTCTTGATTTCCATATCATGATTAGACCCAGGGTTTCTAGAAATTCAACAGAACTTCATGAATTAATTAGTTATATGTTCCAAATTAGATTTCCATGTTATTACTCAGATTATTGCATGAAATTTAGAACCCTAGCTATGTATTTCTTTAGTTCTTGAATTACACAAGCTAGCTCAGATATTTCAGTTACTTCAGATATACATGCCTCAGTTATAAATGATTAATTACAAGATTAAATGTTGCATTCTCAATATGCATGTTCAGTTTTAAGCTATCCAGTTATTATAGAAATTCAGATATAATTAGTTAACTACATAAATCAATGGCAGTAGCATAATATCGAGTTGGACTAGTGTTCACGGTACCCAATTAGTCGCAGAACTACTAGAAAAGTAGGTTGTAAGTCCCCTTTATGTGCAATCAGTTTAGTGATCACACCAGCATACCTTTATACCTTTGGCAAGGTATATTGGGTTCTCTCAATGGGGAGTATACATGGGACTCCACATTTAGATCATGTGATTTTATTATCGGTTATTAGTAGCTCCAACAGTTCAGTCAGACTGTCTTGCATTGACCATTAATCAGTATACTCAATATTCAGTTTAAGCATGTTATAAATTGGTTATTGCATTCAGTTAGCTCAGAATTCTCTATATCATCTTCAGATCATAATACTTGCTTTTGTGCTTGTTCAGTTATGTTTAATTTCAGCTTCATTCTATCCTACATGCCCAGTACCTTTTAAGTAATGACGCATACATGTGCTACATGTTCTCGTGATGTAGGTTCAGGTTCTCAGCATCCAGATCAAACATAGATCGATTTCCGATCTTCAGTTCAGTAGATTCATTGGTTAGTCCTCATTCTCCGAGGACAATAGTCATGAGTTTCTGTCAGTATTTAGTCTTTTAGTTTCAGTTTCGCTATTTTCAGCTGGGGCTTGTCCTTGTATTTCTAGTCCAGTTTAGAGGGTATTTTTCAGACATACTTATTTTCAGCTTAGTATTGAGTTAATATTTTCTTTTGAATAAACTCATCATTATTTTCATTTATCTCAGTTATAGCACATGGGTATTCCCCATCTTTTTAGTCTAAAATTATGATTTAGTTTACGCAACAATTTATATTCTTTAGTATGCGCATGATCATTCCATCAAGGTTATCTTGGGATCACTTATGGTCCTAGGTTCCATGTTCGAGTCTCGGGGGTAGCTCGGGGCGTGACAAAACGTGGTATCAGAGCATTTGGTTCACTAGTCCTACGATGTCTGAAAAGCCAACTACGTAGAGTCCTTTACATGGGTGTGAAGTGCACCACATATAATGTGAGGGAGGCTACAAAGTGTTTTTAGGAAAACTTCACTTTCTTGTTACACTTATCGTGCATAAGGTATGATCTAATTCCATTCTAACTCGATGTTGTATGCTTAAGATCATGCCTTCTCGTAGATCTTAGGCATGGAATGATAATGCACGCATTGATAATGCAGTTGATCTAGTACCAGATAAGGAAGTTCTAATGTAGAGTTTCAAAATGCCAATTCAGCTTTTGGCTCCAGAGTATGACCAACAAGAACAATCAGCCGGTTCGAGTTCCTTCTAATTGAATTGATCAATTAGTGGCATCTAGAGTTTGTGATTTTGTTAGGATTAATCAGCCTAAGATTTTAGGGTCACAAATTGGTAAGGACCCATGAAGTTTATTGGTAGATCAAGAAAATATCTGGTGTGATGCAAGTAACTAGTAGTGATAGGTAAAATTGGCATCGTACCAGCTTAAGGATGTGACTCACATATAGTTGAATTTACTAGGTGAAAAGACAACAGAGATGACTTTGTCTTTTATAACTCAGTATAGCAGTCCAATTAAGTTTTATTCCAGAAACTCTCTCAAAAACTTTCTCAATCTCTACTCAAGTCGGTGACCCAATTATAGCTAGATTGGTATACAAAACTTATCGTCACTGTGTCTTAGAAAGTCACCTCACCAGATCTTGTAGAGTTAGAAATAGTAGACTTTGATGTCATTCTAGGCATGGATTGGTTACATTTCTGTTATGCCTCAGTCGATGGTAGAACTAGGATTATTCGTTTTCAGTTTCAAGATGAACTAATCTTAGAATGGAAGGGTAGTAGATTAACGCTTATGGGTCGATTCATGTCTTACCTTAAGGCGTGAAAGATGATCTCTATGGGTTATCTCTATCATCTAGTTCGGGTTAATGATTCTAGCTCTGAAACCCCAACTATTGAGTCAATTTCAGTAGTCTGTGAGTTTTAAGAAGTGTTTCCAGAAGATCTTCTCGGAGATCCTCCCAAAAGAGAAATCGACTTTGGAATTGATGTCCTTTAAAATACCCAACCTATTTCTATTCCTCCTTACAGAATGGCTCCAGCAGAGCTTAAGGAATTGAAAGAGCAGTTGAAAGACCTTCTAGATAAGGGCTTCATCAGATCTAACATTTCACCATGGGGTGCACCAGCGTTGTTCGTAAAGAAGAAAGATGGTTCTCTTAGAATGTGCATTGATTATAGAAAGTTGAACAAGGTCACAATTAAGAATAAGTATCCCATCCCCAGGATTGATGACTTATTTGACAACTTTCAGGGTGCTAGTCACTTCTCAAAGATAGAACTCCGACTGGGTTATCATCAACTTAGAGCCAAAGATAGTGACATTACGAAACAACCTTCATAACTTGGTATGGTCATTACAAATTTGTATATATATCGTTTGGACTAACTAATGCTCTCGCAACTTTCATGAATTTGATAAACAGAGTGTTAAAACATTACTTGAACTTGTTCATTATTGTATTCATTGATGATATCCTCATTTACTCTAGGAATGATGAAGAACATGCGAGTCATTTGAGAATTACTTTACAAACTCTTAGGGATCGCTAGTCATTTTCTAAGTTCAGCAAATGTAAGTTTTGGTTGAAATCCGTTGCTTTCCTTGGTCACATTGTATCTAGAGAAGGAATCAGAGTGGATTCACAGAAGATAGAAGCAGTGGAATAGTTGACCACACCTACCTCTGCTACAGATATCAGAAGTTTCTTAGGTCTAGAATGTTATTCTTGAAGGTTTGTGGAAGGATTCTCCTCAATAGCCTCACCACTGACTAGGCTAACTCAGAAGATTGTCAAGTTTCAAAAGTCAGATTATTGTGAGAAAACCTTTGCAGAATTTAAAATAAGATTGATTACAGCTCCTGTCTTGATTCTACCAAAGGGTTCAGATGGTTACGTGATCTATTGTGATGCATCCAGAGTTGACCTAGGTTGTGTGTTGATGCAGCGAGATGAGGTTATAACGTATACCTCTAGACAGCTTAAGGTGCATGAGAAGAACTATACAACTCATGACCTCGAGCTTGCGACAGTGGTGTTTGCACTCAAAATATGGAGACACTACTTGTATGGTGTTCATGTAGATGTGTTCATTGACCATAAGAGCCTTCAGTATGTGTTCACTCAGAAAAGAGTTGAATCTTTGCCAGAGGATATAGCTTGAGTTCCTTAAGGATTATGATATGAGTGTGCATTATCATCCTGTAAGGAGAATGTAGTAGAGGATGCTCTTAATAGATTATCTATGGGTAGTATATCCCACGTTGAGGAAGAAAGGAAGGAGATAGTGAAGTATGTTCACAGGCTTGCTCGTTTAGGAGTTTTCCTTATGAGACTATCATATAGTGGTGTAATAGTTCAAAATGGTGCAAAATCTTCTTTGGTAGTGGAGGTTAAGGAAAAGTAAGACAGTGATCCAATTTTGCTTGAACTTAAGAATGCAGTCCATAATCAGTGAGTGGAGGTTTTCTCGCAAGGGGGAGATGGTGTACTTCTCTACAAGGGTAGATTGTGTGTTCCTGATGTGGGTGATTTGAGAACTCATATCCTTGCGGAAGCGCATAATTCCAGATATTCTATTTACCCAGGTGACACTAAGATGTACCGCGATATACTAGAAGCCTATTGGTTGAATAGCATGAAGAAGGACATAGAATATTTTGTGAGTAAGTGCCCCAATTGCCAGCAAGTCAAGGTAGAACATCATAAACCAAGAGGTATGACTCAATAGATCGATATTCCTACTTAGTAGTGGGATCTAATCAATATGGATTTCATTACAGGGTTACCTCGTACTCGTAGAAAACATGACTCAATTTGGGTGATAGTGGATAGGATGACTAAGTCTTCTCGCTTTTTAGCGTTCAAGACTACAGATTTGGCAGAGGACTATGAAAGTCTTTCCATTAATAAGATTATGAGGTTACATAGGGTTCCTTTGTCTATCATCTCATATAGAAGTTTTCCGTTTGCCTCTCATTTCTGGAAGTCATTTTAGAAGGGTCTTGGTATTCAAGTTAACCTTAGCATATCATTTTATCCGGAGACGGATGGACAGGAAGAGTGTACCATTCAGACCCTAGAGGATATATTGAGGGCTTGTGTGATCGATTTCAATGGTAGTTCGGATGATCACCTTCCTCTTATTGAGTTTGCCTATAACAATAACTACCATTCAAGCATTCAGATGGTCCCTTATGAGGCTTTATATGGGCGTCGATATAGATCTCATGTTGGTTGGTTTGAAGTAAGTGAAGAAACTTTAATAGGTTAAGATTCAATATTTTATGATATGGAGTAATTTCAACTCATTAGAGATAGAATTAAGACAGCCCAGAGTCATCATAAATCTTATGCAGATGTAAGTAGAAGGGAACTAGAGTTCCAAGTTGATGATTGGGTTGTCATGAAAGTGTCACCTACGAAGAGGGTGATGAGATTTGGAAAGCAAGGGATGCTTAGTCCTATATATGTAGGCCCTCACAAGATCTTTAAAAGGGTTGGAAAGGTGGAATATGAGTTAGATTTGCTTGCAGAACTAGCAGCAGTACATCCAGTCTTCCACATCTCGCTCTTGAAGAAGTGTGTTGGTGACCCAACCTCTGTAGTGCCATTAGAGAGTGTGGCGGTGAAATATAGTCTTTCTTATGAGGATGTACCAGTTCAGATTCTTGACCGTAGGTTAGAAGGTTGAGAAATAAAGAAGTCGCTTCAATCAAGGTTTTGTGGAGGAGTCAGTCCGTAAAGGGAGCTACTTGGGAAGCAGAAGCAGCCATGAAAGCGAAGTATCCTCACCTCTTTCCTTTCGATTCCACTCCATCTTGAGGTAATAGTACCTTTTTAATTTGTCAGTCATTCATGTATGAATTCAACCTTAGAATCATGTTCTCCTAGTTTGTACTTGCATTTTCAGTGTATTTGCATGTTCTTTGAACTCAATTCAGTCAAAACTCAGTGCTCAGTGTTTAGTAGTAGGGATTGCAGCTCTGTCGCTTGATATAAGCTAGTTTAGTCATCATTCGAGGATGAATGGTCCCAAGGGGGATATAATGTAACACCCTGTATCCAAAAAAGTACAAAATGCAGATTATCAGCAGTTGCAGGTGCCAGCGATGGAGCCAACTATGGACCATCAGTCGACTTATGGTCCGTCAGTCGACTCTGTCGAAGGGCCAGCTGACTCCAGTTCCAAGTCAAAAATGATGGTTGACTAGTACGGACACCATCAGTTTACTTCGTTGATTGATTAACTTACTTCCAGTTCTCAGTCGCAAATGACGGTTGACAAGTACGGATCGTCAGTCGACTTACGGTCCGACAGTTGACTGCGTCAATTCCGAAGCTGACTTTCAACTCTTAGTCACATTTGACGGTGGATCTCTACGGTACTTTAGTCGACTTATTGTCCTTCAGTTGATTCCATCGATTTGCAAGCTGACTTTAAACTCTCAGTCAAAAACGATGGTTGACCAGTACGGACCGTCAGTCAATTTATGGTCCGTCAGTCGACTCTGTCTGTGACTCCGACAACTTTTAAGTTAAGGGTCTTTTCGTATTTTCCTACTTCATTTAAACCCTAAGATACGTTGTTTTAACCGTAAATAATCATATTTTAGTTAGTTTAAGACTAGAAACATAACAAGAATTTACCTAAGTCAAAACCATAAATCAAAACTTAGAAAATTAGAAGCAAAAAAGGAGAAAAAGTTCAAGAACCCTAGTTCAAGAACACAACGAGGTTCCATAAGATCCAGCCACAAAATCTAAATATTTCTCCATGGATTTCATCACCAGGTATGTGGGATTTCACTAGTGGGTTCCTTTCACCCATTAAGTCCCTAGTTTTAAGTTAGATTCTTGATTCCCATATCATGATTAGACCTAGGGTTTCTACAACTTCAACAGAACTTCATGAATTAATTAGTTATATGTTCCAAAGAAGATTTCTATGTTATTACTGAGATTATTTCATGAAATTTCAGAATCCTAGGTATGTATTGATTTAGTTCTTGAATCACACTAGCTAGGCCAGATATTTCAGTTGCTTCAGATATACATGCCTCAGTTATAAATGCTTAAATTACCATATTATATGTTGCATTCTTAGTTTGCATGTTCGTTTTTGAGCTATCCAGTTATTACAGAAATTCAGGCATAATCAGTTAACTAAATAAATCAATGGGAGTAGCATAATACCGAGTTAGACTAGGGTTCAGCGTACCCAATTAGTTCAAGAACTACTAGCCAAGTAGGTTGTAAGCCCCTCCGTGGGAAATCAATTTAATGATCACGTAGGCATGCCTTTATACCTTTGGTAGGGTATATTGGGTCCTCTCAATGGGGCATATACATCGGACTACACATTTAGGTCATGTGGTTTTGTTATCGGTTATTAGTAGCTCCCACAGTTCAGTCATACTCTCTTACATTGACCATTTATCAGTGTACTCAGTATTCAGTTTAAGTATGTTATAAATTGTGCATTGCATTCAGTAAGTTCAGAATTCTCTATATCATGTTCAGATTATTATACTTGCTTTTGTAATTGTTCAGTTATGTTTTATTTTAACTTTATTCTATCTTACATGCTTAGTAGCTTTCAAGTTATGACGCATACATGTGCTACATCTTCTCGTGATGTAGGTTCAGGTTTTCAACATCTAGATTACGCATAGATCGATTTCTGATCTTCAGTTCAGCAGATTCAGTGGTTAGTCCTCATTCTCCGAGGACAATAGTCATGAGTTTCTTTTCAGTATTTAGTCTTTTAGTTTCAGTTTTGCTATATTCAGCTGGGGCTTGTCCTTGTATTTCTAGTCCAGTTTAGAGGCTATTTTCAAGCATACTTATTTTCAGCTTAGTATTGAGTTAATATTTTCTTGTATTAAACATCATTGTATTCATTTATCTCAGTTATAGCACAGGTGTATTCCCCATCTTTTCAATCTAAAATTATGATTTAGTTTCCGCAACACTTTATATTCTTTAGTATGCTCATTATCATGCCAACAAGGTTATCTTGGGATCACTTGTGGTCCTAGGTTACATGTTCAAGTCTCGGGGGTAGCTCGGGCGCTGAAATTTCCGTACTTCAATATTTGTATGAAATCATTCCTTTCCCTTAAAACCACTACTTTATTAGAAATTCTTAGTTCTCATTAACTCATCTATTTATCTCTATTTCATTACTCTTTACAATATTATTTTTTCCCCTCTAAAATCTCCCCCCCCCCCAATTTAAGTGTAATAATTTTGACTGACTAAAATCTTAGGTCATCATACCACCTACTAACAAAACCAATAGGTAAGCCAAACACATAGCCCGTTATCACATTCAACAAGCTATTACACGAAAAAGAATTAGAAACACATAGAAAGTAAGGAAAGAAAATCAAATAAAATAAAGAGAAATACAATCCTAAGTTTTTTTCGTGAAAAAACATTTTTTTAAAGAAAAGAATTGTTTGAGGCAAAACTATTTTTGAATAAAAACATTGTTTCATGCAAAACAATTTTTATATAAAAAAACATTGTTTCATAAAAAAACATATAGAAAGTAAGCACAGAACATCGAATAGAAAAACTTTTTAACGAAAAATGAATAGTCACTTTGATGAAAGAAAAATTATGTTTCATGAAAAGACGCGTTACTTCACATGCATACGACCTTCTTCATCAAACTTGGGCCTCCTCCTCAATTTTAGGGATTAACATTCATACGTAGTTATTATTTACTTCTTCTTCTTCTCCATACGTAAAACCTATTTTTTTTTGGTTTTTTGATCTCCTATTTAACTTCTTTCTACACTTTAAGGAGATAAGTTTTTGCAATTAAAGACTCAGTATATCACTGGGCGTAAAAAATTCAAAGATATAAAATTAAATTTAATGAACCTCTTGCGGTTGTTTCTGAATTTTTCCATACTTTAACTATTTCCCCCTTCACATAGGTTAGTTATGGATTTTGTGAGGTGTTTTATTGGGTGACACATTTCCCAATGTGTTTTGGAGTGCTTTGATCTATGTTTTTCCTTTCAAAACCTTTTGAAATAAAAGAGAGTTGACGTTAGTCAACATCTATAAAGAATAATGTTGAATGAGGACTGTATAAATTCAATGAACTCAAAAATGTATTTTTTTGGTCTAGTAGTGTGATTGATCTAGGTTCTGAGGCTTTCCTTTAATGTTTGGATCTTTAAATATTTAAGATTTAAATTTTGGCATCATTTTGACTACAGTTAACAATCATGTTAAACGCTCTCAAAAGGAAATTAGATCAATGTAGTTAGCTCCAGAATATTTCAGTTTGATCTAGAATGATCTTTATTTTTGATCCCAAGGTGTTTGTGGATTAGTTTGTAGCTTTTGTCTTTTTGGTGTTTCATCATAAGTATTGTTTGTATTAGCAATTTATGAACTCATATTGCGACCAACTTTTGGCTACAAGTTCTTTTTATCTATTCAGGACCTTGGCCGAGTCATTTTGTACCACCCCATATTCTATAAAGACTAGATTTACATAAATCAGAAGTTGCAAATTCCACCAACGGGCATTAACCATGGATAGTAAAGTGGCCCATTGACCGTAGGTGGGGACCGTGGTTTATCCCCAGAAACTCAAACAAAAGTTGTCTAAGGGGACCTATGTGAGGACCTACAGACCGCAGGTGGGATCACAAGCCGTGATTCAAACACCCAGATTTCATCTCTTTGAAAGCCAAGCAATGGTTGACAGTAAGCCAGTCGGCGGTCTGTCTGTTAACAACTTTTAAGTCATGGGTCGTTTGGCCCTAAAGTATGTCATTTAAATTAGTTTTATCCCAGTAAATTATTAGAAGTTACTTTATTCAACTCATTCTCCAAACACTAATCAAGTTGAACGAAAAGGAGAGTCGACCAAGCCCTCTCCAAAAATGCAAAAGATTTCTTTAGTTTCAGCCCCGAAATTGAAAGACTTTTCCATGAATTTCGTCACCAAAGTATGTGGGATTTCATTGGTGGATTCCTTAATCCTTAGAAGTTAGTCCAATTATTCATTCTCTATATCATGTTATGTTTAGGATTTCTAGAATTTCAAATTTCTGTTGTGATTTAGCTATCAGACTAATCCAAATCACATTATCATGTTTTTAAGGAACTGTCTCATGTTTTTGCATGAAACTCGGAACCTTAGTTGTCTAGATTTGTTTAGTTCAGGAATTACACTTTGTAGGTCAGTTTATTCAGATATTGTGTCACTACAATAATGTTGCATTTTCATTAGTATGTTATTATATTTAGCTATTTATTAATAAATAAATTAGGTATAATGTAATACTTACATAATCAATTGGGATTAGGCTTAACATTGAGTGGACCATGGGTCAGTTACCCATAAAATCCTAGAACTATATGCCCTCGTAGGATAATTCTCCTCTGTGGGAAATATATTTAATGATCACGCTAGTCATGTCTTTATACCCTTGTCAAGGTATATTGGGTTCTCACGATAAAGCGATACATTAGACTCAACGGATAGCTCCTGCTGTTCTAAGTGTTAATAGTAGCTCCCGTAGTCAGATTCTATTGCATTGACCAGGTTATCAATTACACTTCAGTATTCAGTCTCAACATGTTTATACTTTTTCATTGTATTCACTTATCTCAATATTACATATATTTCAGTATTTAATTTCTTCGTGTTCATATTATATTCGTGCTTCATTGCTTTATTCTGTATGTATATTATTGTTCAGTTTTATCGTATCATGCATGCTAAGTACCTTTTAACTATTGATGCTTAATATGTGGTACATTTACTCGTGATGTAGGTTCAAGTACTCAACATTTAAATCACACATATATCGGTTTTTGATCTCGAGTTCTCTAGTATCCGCACCGAGTCCTTATTCTTTGAGGATGCCTGACATGTCATCTTGCAATTTTCAGTATTTCAGTTTCATTTTGCTCGAGTTGGCTAAGGCATGTTCCAGCATCTGAAAGGACTATATTAAGATATAGTTTAGATTCACCTTTTTAGTTGAGTTTTATCATTCCGTTGTTATTGAACTCTTAGTTTTTATACATCTAGACTTAGAATGTGTATTCCCATCATTTTCAATATGCCATGTTTAAACTTCCGCACAATATGATTTATTTTTGAGAAAATCTTTACGTATGATTATAATATGCGAGTAGGGTTAGCTTTGGTTCACTTGCTATCCTAGGTCCCGTGTTACATCACTCCTGGAAATGACGTTATTTTTATGCTTATCGTTACCAATGACACTACTTTTGGTTGAAGTGCCTAAGATAGTTGATAATATAATAACCCAACCAAGGTTTGGGTCATATCCAAGGGAGAGATAGTGAAAATTTGTAGATTATTAGAGTCTCATGCTGATTAGTAATAGCTAAAGAAATTTACGATTAAAAAAATTATAAATAAGGGGGGTGACACAAAAGTGTAAAATATCAAAAAGGGTTTTTTGTCACAATTTCTAAAACAACAAAAAAAAGAAGAAGATTTAAGCAATGAGAGAGGGAATTCTTGGGATGGCACTATACAAATTAGTATAAATTATTGGGTTCATGCTTTCGATAGAAAATCTGTAGAAATATAGTGACTAGGCTAAGCTTTATATGGTATTAAGTTCTCTCTCGAGCAACTTACCCATTTCAAATGGGTTCCTCTTGGACACCCACTTGCTGCATGAAGACCAGCCTATGCCTTACCCCTCTCACTCTCTCGAGCTGAGCGTTTAGGATATGAGACTAGGGATAACTCCCTCGGGATGAACCTTTAGTAGACCCACTTTTTAGGCCATGAATCTAGCGGTCTTGGTTTCATGACCTCTTTCTCGAGCAAGCCAAAAATACATGGGTGAACTTATATTTGCAACTAAAAATCCATTAGATTAAACCACAACCACTAGAAGAAATCACCATTAATCTACATTTAATCTACCAACAAGCAAGACCCAACAACAATATTAACCCAAAACTGCTAAATCACACCCTAAGAATTGGGAGTTTTTTCCACAAAGTAATAAATAGAACTTATACCTTCAATGATGATTAAATCAAATGGGTATGAAAAATAAAGTCTTGATTTGAGCAAAGAAACAAGAATTAAAGAGACCCTCTTCCTATTTGGGTAAGATAAACCCTTGCTTCTTCAAGTCTTCAAAAACCCTTGCAAAACATGAGAGTAAAAATATAAAGAGTACTAAGAAAATATGCTAATGTTTGTCTCTAAGTAAGAATCCTGAGAAAATAGTCCAACTCTCTTAAAAACTACTATTGTACTAGTATTTATAACTTTCATATTTGAGCTGCAACAAATCATTGGGTAACTTTAGCAAGTCGACTCGCCCATTTGGTGTAGTTCACTGTCTTCTTGTACAACTTCAACATTGTCGTGCTTTAATTTATAGGGTGATGAGATAATTCTTCATGGAACTACTCGGTGACGCGCCGACTGCTCATCTCGTCCGCCGATTTGACCCTTTCCTTTAGGGCTTAACACACTGGACAAAAGGCATCATCCATGTCCATTGGCGATTCACCAAGTTTACTTGGCGATGCTCAGACTTTCATTTCTTCACTTTTGTCAGTATTCTTGCTACTTTTTGATATAGTTCTATTTAAATCCTCAAATATCTGAAACTTAAGAGCTTCATAAGATATTGAGATAAAATACGCATTTGAGGAAATTATTTCCATTAAAATATATCCCTAAATGAGTCTAATCTATGGACTCATCGACATCCCCAAATTAAATTTTTGCTTGTCATCAAGTAAAACTCAAGTTTAGCAGTTTTAAAAAGGATGTCTCAAATAGTGATACACAAGACTAAATAATGAATGCACATAACAAGACTGAAACTACTTATGCAAGGATAAATTGTATACTCTAAGATTTAAGTTGTGACACACCATTGTCAAAGATTCTTGAACATAAGTGTTATCCACATAAATTCCTGGAATCAAATACAATTCTCACTCACAAAAAGAGGAACGTAATGCTTGTTTTAACCCATAGGTTTGCCCTTATTTTCCAATTAATATTTGTTTCTACTTTCTCAAGATCAAAATGGTCATTCTAAGTCTTGTAATGGGGCTGGGTGCAAAGGTATGGTCATATAGGGTTAGTGACTAACGATTCTCATGAAATGTGGTGCTCAGTACACTTTCAAAAGATGAGAAATACTTGAAGCCTAATTTACTAGATATTCATCTATGTAGCAAACAAGAAGAAGCCATGTTAATGTCAAACATGAAACGCGGTCCAAGAACAGACCAACTGGAAACGATAGAGATAATGACTCAGAAATTTATGTAAGCATTAGATTTTTGGGATATAGAGTGGACTAAAATGATGTGATCAAGGAATATTCTTCTTTCAACATAATTATGATCATATGGTACTTGCAAGCTTTGCCTGATGATTCTTTTCCTTTTCCAAGTGTTAATTCCTATAACTGTAAAAGAAGCATTATCTTATATATATGCCCTCCATAACCAAAAGAGAAAGGGTTTTGGAGTTTCATAGTTGGACTGTGCTTGATATTAAAAAAAAAAGAGATATATTTCGTGATATTTTGACCAGGTCCTCCATCTATGCTAAAATAATATTTTTTGAAAATTTGTCATTCTTTCTTTTGAAGGTATCTCCTCCTTGAAGTTATTCCTGGAGTGAGGAATTTTTTTCTCTTACTTGTCACATTCAAAGAACCGATCATATCATACATCAACCTTCAACCTTGAATTACCCTTGTACATAACAAAAATCTATGGTTCCTGATACACAAAAAATTACACCCTAAGATTATTCAATTTGGTTCTATGCAAATATAGTAATTGAAACAAGCATGAGGTAAAATCTCAAATATGACAGAGCGAAAACATAATAGAAATTAGAGGAACAATTGATGGTTTGATTTCTATTCTGTAAGAGTTCACAAGAATTTGTATAACTAAAACTAGGATTCACAATATAACTAAGAGCTATAACTTAAAATATTAAAGCATTAATCTTGTGTTACAACAATATGATGCACAATGTGTCGAAGATAATATAGTAATCAACCAAGTTTGTGGTTGAACTCCACATAATCAAAGCAATTATTTTATAGTCACAACAACATCGAATGGGCGATGCGAACTCTTCTTTTCTTTCATCATAAACCAAGTGCGAATATGCACATTCAAGCATCTCTTATATTTTTTTACCAAAACCATAGAATTGGATGTCTAAAAATGCGACACTCGTGAAGTTTTTATTTTACTCATTTTCAACATAGTAGTGTTCAAAAAATCTTATTGTAGTAGTAATTTCATTATGTAATTTCTCCGGTTAATGATAAAAGAAAGCCCACTGGACTAAGATCTCCATTAACATAACATGTAACCATTTTGGTAAATATGGATCCGTCATGTTCAATCAATTTAGGCTTTATGTTTGTAAAGTTTATTATTCAGTTAGTTAGGTTAGAAAAGTTTATCACTTCCTATTTTCTAGGAGTTAGGTTAGCACGATCTGTTTTGTTAGCGCTGTATAAGAACTCCAACGGAGGCTCATTAATAAACAAATAATTTCATTCTACTTATGTTCATTTATTTGGTATCAGCGCCAATATACTCTAACGATTACGCTATCCAAGTTCTAAAAAAAAAATTGCGCACAAATTGGCTCTTCCATCTTTGTACTGTGCTTAATACCGACGCATCTCCAATCCTCAAAAATCTGATTCTATTCAACCCTTCCTCACAACTGCCCATTATATTGTCTGGCAGCTGCAATTCTACCATCTGGAACGACCAGATTTCCATGCTTCTCCATGGCCATGACCTCTACGGTCATCTTGACGACACATAATTGTGCCCACCTGAAGTAGAAACTACTAATGTCCTTGAGACTACCAACCCCGAGTACAATGATTCGTTTTGTCAGGATAAGCTAATCCAAAATGCTCTCATGGTTTCTGTTGATGCCACAATTGCATCCACTATAGCTTCTACGCTCACCTTCAAGCATACATGAGATCAACTTCACACTTCCTTTGCGAAAAAATAGCAAACCCGCATCTTCAACCTTAATCACCATCTCAATCAAGTCAAGAATACCATAAATCAATTGATGAATATACGCGAGCAATTTACTCTCTCTTCGATGAACTCGACCAAAAAGTTTACTTGACAATAACGAAGAACTCCTCGTGAAAATATTGAGTGGCCTTTGGTCCAAAATTTCGTGAGATCTCAGTGGCAATAAGAGAACAGGACTCTCGAAAAAGCTACGAGGAACTCTTTGATAAGCTTCTGGATCATGATTTATTCAGCAAACAGTTGTTCAAGATCATGAACTAAGCTTCTTGATCAAAAAGAATACCGTCAGTGCAGTTGTTGCTCAACGTATGACCAATCCTGCATTTTCCCCACACCATAATAGGCACCCACCCAACAATAATAGCTGGCTTCCCCAAAATAGGCAGCCCTCTCAATGCAAAACATCCCAGCATCCCGTTGATTATTAGTAGTGGTGCAACTTTGATACAGATTTTCACGAGTTCGTTGTCAACTACGCAGATGAGTACCACTCATTTAAATTCTTCAAATATTGTTTCCAAACTCTTTAATATTTTGTGTTCTCTATCTATGTTGCGTAAACTTGTTTTTTCTGCATCAGTTTTGCAGAGATACTTTAACCTCAATAGAAGTTTTTCTTTTTAAATTTCTTGCGAAGGATCTGATTGCAGGAACCCCTGTACTGTGCGGTACGAATAAAGCAGGAGTCTATGATTAACCATCACTATCTCGACCAAACATCAACTTCACCATTGCTTGACCTTCCCTACATCTGTCTCATCGAAGATCGGGCCACCCAAATTCTTGAGTTTTTTTTTCCCATTATACGTTATACATATCTTCTGTATTCTTCGAAGGACAAGTTCAGTTTTTGTAATTATTGTATTTACAATAAAGAACACATATTTTGATTTTTTCCTACAATTTTGTCTAGCGCCTTTTCATTAAAAATAATTTACAGTGATCTATAGGGCCCAAACGATATTCTCTCTATTCATAAAAAGCGATACTATATTCTCTTTTTTGTTTAGTTCACTAGATACATTTAGTTTTACACAATAAAAAAATAACATGAGGTTCAAAAATATTCAAAACATACATCCCGTGCTTGAAAAACATTTTGGTAACAAAATAATTACACTTTATAGTGATGGAGGCTGAAAATATCAGACCATTGAACCATACCTTCATTCCAATGGCATACAACATCTTGTTTCTCCCCGTCACACTCCTTAAAGGGGATATTACTTCCAATACCACTACTCTAGATCATATGCAAAGATGATTGCTCACTTCATGTTCCACCAAGGAACAAACCACAGTCAGATCATTTCACCACTCCTGCTCCAGGTAATCTGCACAATACTTCCATCAGATTTCCCCTATTGTAGATTTCCCATCATCCCACTTCATATTTCCAAGCCCCCCTGCCCTCTCTGCTCGTCCTCTCACATTACATCGCTGACTACTGATTACTCAATTTTTTGAGCGACTCTCCATCTCATCACCCAATATACCGACCCTATCCCTCACCTCCCACTGGGGTGTGCATAGTTGCAGTCTCACTCTTCCTCCCTAGACTGAACCCGTAGCTCAAATTCCACCAATCGATCACAATCGTGCATTAAGAAGGTCGCAAAACAACATAGTCAAATGGTGAAAAATCGTTAACTACACTGCCGACATAGCCCAAACTGTAACAATTCTACTTGTTACCCAAAAACAAGAACAAAAGTTTCCATATTGGAGAGATGTTATACAACTCGAGTTTGATTCCCTGATAAAGAATCATACTTGGGAGTTGATTTTGCCAGACCCTATTAGGAATGTTGTTCCTGTAAATGGTTGTTTTCGAATTAAATCTAAGTTTGATGGATCCATTGAGAGGTACAAAACATGTTTGGTTGCAAAAGAGTTCACCCGAACGGCTGGGGTTGATTTTAATAATACTTACCGTCTAGTGGTTAAACCCACTATTAATTGGTCACTGCAGCAAATCGATGTCTATAATGCCTTTCTTCAAGGGAATCTTCAGGATGACTGATATGACTCAACCACCAGGATATGAAAATTCATTGCATCCTGACAAGTCTATTATCTCCAAAAGACTCCCAAAGCCTGATATGATGCACTTACTGATTCTTTGATCTGAATGGGTTCAAGATGTCCTTGTTTGATAATTATATTTTTATTTTGCATAATTTGGGGGTAACTATAAATATACTTATATATGTGGATTAGATCATACTAACAGGCAGAAACGAAACACTCCTTCAACAAGCCATTACCTCTCTTTCCAAAAAAAATTCTCTTAAAAAGTATCTTGGCTTACTACACTGTTTGTTTGGCACTGAAGTGATACATGATACTCAAATTCACGACTGCAAAGGCGTTTAGTCTATAATGAGTACGTTAGTGGAACTATTGGAAAGCTTCAATACCTTTTTTTTTACAAGGCTTGACATCACATATTCAGTAAAAACACTCAGTTAGTTCAAAACCCATCCCTCTGTGGTTCACTGGAAGGCAGTTAAATGCATCCTTAGGTATCTTAATGAATCATCTCACCATGGTATTCATTTATCTCCTCAAAAGTCTACTAATCTCTATGCCTATGCGGATGCCGATAGGGCAGGTGATACCAATGATAGCCGCTCCATCTCTGGTTACATTGTTTCCTCGGCTTGACTCTAATTTCCTGGTTCTTCTCGTAAGCAACCTATTGTCTCCCTCTCCTCCATTGAGGCTGAGTATCAGGCTGTTGTTTAACATCTCGCAACTATAAATGACTAGAAAAGAGGTTAAAATATGGAAATATTTATTTTTGGAAAGAATAAGAAAAATTTGGAAATTGTGAATGTTAGGAAAGTGAGTTTTGGTTATTTTCAAACGACCATATATCCTAGCTTAGGATGAGTATATGGTTATAAATCCATTAGAATAATCCTTCCAACTCCGCTGAGTTTGCCCGATTTCGATATCGTACGAGTGAGATATGCCTTTCGGAAGTTGGGCACTTTTATTACGGAAAGTCCAATCCGGATTTGGGAAGGGAAAAGTTGTCATTTCCTTAATTAATTTAAGTAACTCATTTTTAGAGATTTATTTGGGTGAAAAACTAAATTTACTTCAGTTTGAAAAAATAAGCACTACGCTTATGGCTTGGAGAAGAGAGAAAAGAAGAGGATTATAGAGAAAAGTCAAGGACTACTAAGAACGTCAAACTTTGCGAGTGAAATTCGTCAGGACGATCCATATAAAGGTATGTGAGATCATTTAGTGTTGGGTCAATTTACCCAAAGACCAAACTTGTTCCAATTCAAAGTGAAGTTCTTGAAGAACATTGTTGAATTCTTGTTGGGTAAGTTGTTGAATGCCTAGTGTTGATTTGATTCGTGTTTCTTTGTTTTTTGCGAGTTAAATATATTGAGTGTTGAGGGCACTAATGATCCTATGTTTTTGGGGAAAGAACCATGAAAGTTTAAGAGTTTCAAGATGAAAATTGAAGGAGAAAAGTCGAGAACATCTTGTACAAGGGTTGGGTGGCCAGGCCTCCCATAGCCCCCAATGACAATCTCTTTCTGTAGGGCCTTGTGGCAGTGCGCCATCCAGAGCGCCCTAACATGGCCTCTGAAGTTTTGGTCCTGGCGCTGTACACCTTTCAGAGCGCCAAGGACGATAGTTCACCTAATTCTTTCCCTACCTTTTTGGTTCCTAAGTGATGTACCCATGATTCATAGTTGATTCCAACACTCTAAGGTACATCTAAACATCATGAAATTATCCATAAACATGAGATCATGAACCTTGAATCCATAATTCAATTAAAGGAAAGTTAATATCAAAGTAAAAGAAATTAATAGTGAAGTCTAGAAGTTAAGAAGAAAGTCAGAGCAAAGTTCTTAAAAGTTTTAAAGGGTCTTTAACAATGTTTCAACGTTGTTTTCAGACTCAAGTTTCAAGTGAAGTAACAAGAAAAGAGTTGAGTTCATTTCTCAAAAAGTTATATGGTAACTAAGTATTCCCTAAGAGTTGTTTTAAGACTCATGTTTCAAACTATGTAAAGAGTAAAGAGTTAAGTTCATTTATCAAAAGCTATAAGAGAACTAAGTATTCTATAAGAGTTTATAAATATTCTTCACATTTAACAAAAGTGGAAACAAAAATCTTCCAAAAGAGATTTGGGCGTTAAAATATCATAACCATGTAGCCATAGTGGATCAATTAAGTGAAGTAAGGTCCTATATCAACGACAATGCATAGGATGGTCAACGACAGCGTGAGGTAAAAGTTTATATATCGTATGTGTGTTACTGTTTTATATTAAGTTGAGTATCCATCAATTGAGCAGAGCCAAGGTAAGTGGTCTTTCTTACTATTTTCAAGCTTAAGTCATTTTAGAATTCCAACTTGCATACTCGTACATTCAATGTAATGATGCCAGTTGGTCTACATCATCTTATGATGCACACGCACGTAACTAGGATCAACATCTGGTATATTATTGATCCAGTGAGCATCTAAGAATCAGTTGGTGAACCCCCTTTCATTCCTGAGGAAATCTTTATCATTTAGTTATTGGTTTTTGTTTTTAGTTATTAGGATGATTGGGGGACTGTCCCAACACCCCTCTTTATTTTAGAGGCTTCATAGACAACAATATTACTTTTTTTAGTCTTTTAATTTCACTTGTAAACGATTAAGAATTAAGTTGCCATTTTGTGTAAGTATTACTTTTAATATTCCTTGATTTATTCCTCTTGTGTTTAAGTCTTTCGATGAGTAAGTAAGCCAGGCCAAGGGTCCACTCGAGGCCAACAATGGTTTTGGAGTTCCAATCACGTCTAGGATATAGGCTTGGGGCTTGATAAACTTCGTATCAGAGCATAGAGTTTAAGTGTCTTAGGGAGTCTATGAAGTCGTTTCTGTAGAGTCCTTGTTATCGATGTGAAGTGATAATTAGGAGGCTGCAATATTAAGGAAATTCCTCACTTTTTTTAATATTCCTTTCTTGTCTTAGAGTTTATTGCTAAAAGTTTCTCCATAAATCATTCTTGTGCGTGTTTCAGATAACCATACCTACACGAAGAGCAGCAGGAGGTAGTCCAACTAGGAAGAACGTAGGGGAACCTGAGTAACCTAATACATCTGAAGTACAACCTTAAAGGGAAGTTACCAATGGGGAATTTTGCGAGGCTACCAGGATGTGAAGCGAAGTTGTGATTAACCAAGTCACGCTACAACGATGAGCTAGAAAAGAAAAGGCTGACACTTGAATAATTCGTGACTTCTTGCGGATGAACCCTCCATGTTTCACCGGTTCAACCACTATTGAGGATTTGAAGAGTTTCAATGAGGAACTTAAGAAGGTGTTCAATGTCATGCACGTTGCGGATGCTGAGAGTGTTGAGCTAGCAGCATATAAATTGAAAAATGTTGCTAGGACCTTGCTTGATAAGTGGAAAGAGGGTAGAGATTAGGATGCACCACATCCGTGTTGGGTTTGTCTTGAAGAAACCTACTTGGGGCATTTCATTCCCCAAGAATTGAAAGAGTCTAAGGTAAGGGAATTTCATACACTTAAGCAGGAATCTGTCAGTGTGTATGAGTATGGGTTGGAGTTCACCCAACTACCTCGTTATGATCCTAAAATGGTTAAGGACATAAGGAGTACAATGAGTTTGTTTGTTGTTAGATTGGGTCGTTCATCAATTATAGAGCGTAAAGCAGCAATGCTCATAGGACACATGCACATATCAAGGTTAATGGTGTATGTAGAGTAGGTTGAGGAAGAAAAGTAAAGGGACAAAGAAATGTTTAGGAATAATAAATCCAAGACAATGACTGAGTCTCGGTTGCAGAAGGGTAATGCAAATTTTCCATCCATGGAAAAGAAAAAAGGACCTGTATCATCATCTACTAGTGCACCTTCACCTAGAAACAAAGGTGAGCATCATGGCAAGTATTCACAAAACTTCAGAGCTAGGAAAACACAGTCTCAAAGAATTGTGCCACAAGGAGGTAGTTCGGCTCCTGTATGTGCTAGGTGTGTTAGGCAACACTCAAGTAAATGTCATGATGGGCAGACAAGTTACTACAAGTTTGGTCAGGAGGGTCACTTGATGAAAGACTGTCCTAAGAATAAGAAGGGTTGTAGAAATCTTGGCAATAGAGCCCTATCTTCATCAGAGGCTCCACAAGAAAGGGCTGCACCTCGAGTAGCTACTTTCGGTACTAAGAGAGGAGAAAATCACCTCTATGCAATCACAAGCCGCCAATAGCAAGAGAACTCTCTAGATGTTGTCACTGGTATGATCAAAGTCTTTGCTTTTGAAATTTATTCTTTGCAGACCCCAGTGCAAGTTTATCTTTTATAACCACATATGTTTCAAATAAATTCTATATTATCCCTGAAAAACTTTATGAACTCTTCTATGTTTCTACACCCGTTGGGGAATCAATTCTACAGAAAGAATCTTTCGTGATTGTCCCATTTCCATCTATCACAAGAAAACCATGGCTGATCTAGTCAAGTTAAACATGGTAGATTTTGATGTCATTTTACGTATGGATTGGCTTCATGCCTTGTATGCATCAGTAGATTGTAGAATGTGAGTTGTCACGTTTTAGATTCCTAATGAGCAGTCATAGAGTGGAGTAGTAGTTTAGCAATGCCTAAGGGTAGTTTCATTTCATACATTAAGGTGAGAAATATAGTTTCAAAGGGTTTTATCTATCACTTAGTCCGAGTTAATGACTCAAGTGCTAAGGTACCTCCCCTCCAGTCAGTTCCGATAATAAAAAAGAGTTTCAAGAAGTCTTTTTTGATGATCTAGTCAGAGTCCCTCCGAAGAGAGGAATAGATTTCGGTATACACATCATTCTAGACACTCGTCCAATCTCTATTGTGGCACCAACAAAGATGAAAGAGTTGAAATAACGGTTGAAAGATCTGTTGGATAACGGTTTCATTCGACCAAGTGTCTCAACTTGGAGTGCTCGGATCTCATTTGTGAGAAAGAAAGGTGGTTTCCTTAGGATGTATATAGATTGCCTCCAATTGAACAAGGTTACTATAACGAATAAATAATCTCTTCCAAGAATTGATGATCTTTTTGACTAGCTTCAGGGTTCTTCTTGCCTCTCAAAAATTGATATGAGATCAGGCTACCATAAGTTGAAAGTAATGGAATGTGACACTCCAAAGACAACATTCAGAACCATATATGGGCACTATGAGATTTGGATTATGTCCTTTGGTTTGACCAATGCGCCTGCACCATTCATTGATCTGATGAACAGAGTATTCTAAGCTTTCAAGATGTGTTTGTTATCATCATCACTAATGACATACTAATCTACTCAATTAATGAAGAAGATCAACTAGTCACATTAGAATATTCCTTCAGACTTTGAAAGCTAAGGATTTATATGCCAAGTTCTCAAAATATGAGTTTTGGCTTTACTCTGTGGCATTCTTGCACACATAATTTCCTCTGATGGATTTAGAAATGATACCCAAAAGATTGAAGTAGTTCACAATTAGCCTAGAACCACGTCTCCAACTCATATAAAGAGTTTCTTGGGGTTGGATTACTCCTATATTAGGTTTTTTAGGGATTTTAAATATTTCATCTCCTTGACAAAGTTCGCTCAAAAGATAGTTAAATTTCAATGGTTGGAAGCTTGTGAGAAACAATTTCAGGAATTCAAAAGGGAGGTTGATTATTGCCCTAGTTTTGACCTTACCAGAGGGTACTCAAGGTTTTGTGGTCAACTGTGATGCATTAAGTAGTGGTTTGGGTTGTTTTCTAATGCAGAATTGCGAAATTATAGCTTATGCCTCAAGAAAATTGAAGGTTCATGAGAAGAATTATTTATCCCATGATTTAGAGTTGGCTTCTCTAATTTTTTCCTTAAAAATATCGCATCACTATTTGTATGTCACTCATGTTGATATATTCAAAAATCATTAGAGCCTACAATATGTATTTACTTATGAAGATCTTAATCTTTAACAAAGGAAATGGTTAGAATTGTTCAAGTATTATGTTATGAGCAATCATTACCACCCATTTATAGCTAATGTGGTTGCTGATGCCTTAAACAAGTTGTCTATAGGTGGTACTTCTTATCTTAAAGTAGAGAAGA
Source organism: Solanum chilense (assembly GCA_032847665.1). Lineage (NCBI taxonomy): Eukaryota > Viridiplantae > Streptophyta > Magnoliopsida > Solanales > Solanaceae > Solanum > Solanum chilense. The sequence continues at coordinate 6,093,643 of JAPDHL010001909.1, read as the reverse complement.
GAGAACTAGCAAATATGTGCATACACTGGCATGTTTTAGAGTTTGACTAATTGATTCTCCATAAGGAGGAATAGTGGTGAAATTGTCATTAGTGTTAGAAATTAAATAAAAGTAAGACTAAGATCCCATTTTGCTTGAACCGAAGGAAAATATTCATAAGCTAAAGGTATTTGCTTTTGAACAAGGGTGAGTTGTTGTATTGAGATATCAAGGTTGTTTGTGTGTGCCTATGGTGGATGGACTCCAACATAGGATCATAGAAGTAGGTCATAGCTCTAGATATTCCATTCATCCAGGTTCCACAAAGATGCACCGCGATTTGTGAGAAGTATAATAGTGGGAAAGTATGAAGAAGGGCATTGCTGAGTTTGTTGCCAAGTGCCTGATTGGTCAACAAGTTAAAGTAGAGCATCAAAGGCCTGAAGGATTGACTCAAAAAATAAATCTTACGGAGTAGAAGTAAGAGATGATTAATATGGACTTCATTACTGGGTTACCAATGTCTCATATGTATCATGATTCCATTTGGGTGTTTGTCGATAGAATGACAAAATCAGCTCACTTTTGGTAAAGACTACCTATTTGGCATAGGATTATGCGAAGTTGTACATGAAAGAAGCGGTTAGGCTTCATGGAGTTCCAGTGTCCATTATTATAGATAGAGGTGCAAAATTTACTGCACAATTTTTGAAATCTTTTCATAAAGGTTTGATTTTGAAAATGAACTGAAGTATTGCCTTCCATCCTTAGATTGAAGTTCAAGTAGAGCGTACTATCCAGACCTTAGAAGATATGTTGAGGGCTTGTTTGATTGATTTCAAGGGAAATTTGGATGGTCACCTACCTCTCATTGAGTTTGCTTACAACAATAGTTACCACTCTAGCATCCAATGGCTCCATAGGAAGCTGTCTATGAGAGAAGATTCAAATCTCCTATTGGATGGTTTGAAGTTGGTAAAAAGGCTTGATAGGACAAAATTTAGTTCACCAAGCTATGGAGAAAGTGAAAGAGATTCAAGCGAGGTTGAAAATGGCGCAGACTCATCAAAAATCTTACCGTAATATTAGGAAAAGGCCATTATATTTTGAAGTAGATGATTGGGTATATTTGAAAGTTTCACTCATGAAGGGTTTTATGAGGTTCGATAATAAGGGGAAACTCAGTCCCTGGTATATTGGACCATATCGTATAGCCAAGGGGATTGAAAATAAAGCTTATGAGTTGGACTTACCCAAACAGTTAGCAGCAGTCCATCCAGTGTTTCACTTCTCCATGTTGAAGCATTGCATGGGTGATCCTTCAATTGTAATACCAACTGAGAATATTGAGATCAAAGATAACCTGTCTTATGAGGAGATTCCACTACAAATCCTAGATCGCCGAGTTTGCAAGTTGAGAACAAAAGGGGTGGCTTGGGTCAAAGTCCTCTAGAGGAACCAATTTGTTAAATAAGCTACTGGGGAAACTGAGGAGGACATGAAGAAGATGTATCCACATCTCTTTGAATTCAGAGAAAACGCAGACCAAGGTACTAATTTTCCTCTTAGTACTATCTAATCTGGAGTAAACATGTTGTTTGGTTGTATATTCTAACGGGTGTTTCAACTTGATGTTGCTACCTTAATTCTAGTAAAAGTAACTTTATTCGTGGATAAATTTTCTCAGGGGGGGGGGGATATTGTAACATCTCGCAACTAGAATGACTTAAAATTTGGAAATATTTATTTTTGGAAAGAATAAGAAAAATCTCTAAATTGTGTAAGTTAGGAAAGTGAGTTTTGATCATTTTGAAACTACCATACCTCCTAGCTTAGGATGAGTTAAGAGTTGTTCCAAATATGGTTTTAAAACCCTTAAAATAATGTTTCCAATGACACAAAGGTTGCACAATTTTGATATAGTATGAGTGTGATATGCATTCCGAAAGTTAGGCTGTTGGATTAAGGAAACTCCATTCTTGATTTGGAAGGTAAAAGTTTTCTTTTCCTTACGAAATTTAATTAATTTTCTTTTAGGGATTCATTGGGGTAAAAATTAAATTTAGTTCAGTTTGGAAAAATAAGAATAAGGCTAAGGGCTTGGAGAAGAGATAAAAGAAGAGGTCGATAGAGAGAAGGTAAGGATTTTCCAAGAACGTCAAGCTATGCGAGTGGAATTCGTAGGGGGTGATATCTATAAATGTATGTGAGATCAGTTAGTGTTTGCTCAGTTCTTATACACACCAAACTTGTTTCAATTCAGTGATTGGTGAGTTGTTTACAAGTTAATATGTGTAGTTCTTGATGAACATTTATGAATTCTTGTTGGTTAGACTTTTGAATGCCTAGTATTGATTAAAATAGTGTTTCCTGGTTGTTTTTTGAGTTAAACATATTGGTTATTTAGTGTAATAATGATCCTCAGTATTTGGGGAAAGAACAATGGAAGTTTAGAAGGTTTAGAGATTAAAAATGAAGGAGAAAAGTCGAGAACACCTGGGTACAGGGGTTGGGGTACCGCAATTCCCATATCCCCAAAGGTCAATCTCCCTCCGTAAGGTCATAGGACGCCGCACCATCCAGAGCAGCCCAACTTGGCCTATGAAGTTTGTGACACCACTCTGAGCGCCAAGGACACCAGTTCACCCCATTCTTTCACCACCACTACATACTAGTTCCTAAGTAATGTACCCATTTTTCTTTGTTGATTTCAACACTCTAAGCTACATCTAAACATCATTAAATCATCCATAAACATGAGATCATAAACCTTGAATCCATAATTCAATTCAAGGAAAGTTAAGATCAATGTCAGAGAAGTTAAGAGTCAAGTCTAGAAGCTAAGAAATAAGTCAAAGCAAATTTCTTAACAGTTTTCAAGGGTCTTTAAGAACGTTTTAACTTTGTTTAAAGACTCAAGTTTCAAGTTAGGTAAAAAATAAATATTTGAGTTCATTTATCAAAAATTTATAAGGGAATGTTACAAAAGAGTTGTTTTAACACTCAAGTTTCAAGCTAAGTAAAGAGTAAAAAGTTGAGTTCATTTCAAAAAAGCTATAAGACAACTAAGTATTCCCTAAGAGTTCATAAATATTTTTCACATTTAAGATTAGAGGAAACTAAGATTTCCCAAAAGATATTTGAAGAAGTAAAGGGAACAATGATTCCGAGAAAATTTATAAATATAAGTGTTGAGCAGTTATCTCAACCTAGAGAAAGAAGTTGTTTTTAAAACATATAATCTAAGCATATTATAAGGATTAGTATCGAGCACTGATATGTGGAATTTAGTTCATAATAACTCAACTGTCCATATACGACACTAAAAGATCGTACTTTTTTAGATGATCACTTAAGTTAAGCTAATGGATCCACTAAGTTAAGTAATGCCCTATACCGATGGAAAGGTATAAGATGGTCCTCAACAAAGCGAGGTAAAATGTTGTATTATCACTTAGGATCATAGTGATGACTTTCAGTTAGAGAATCTACCACAGAAGTTATATTACTTTAAATAAGTAAAGTTAAGTTTATTATTCCTTCATCATTAATGAACGAAGATTCTTTTTGGTTGGTTTATAAGTTTTTATATATGTATATATATATATATATATATATATATATATATGTGTGTGTGTGTGTGTGTGTGTGTGTTTTATTTTACTGCTTTATATTGAGTTGAGTATGCATGCGTTGAGCAGAATCAAGATTTGTGTTCATTCTTAGTCTTTTCAAGCTTAAGTCGTTTTAGCTTTCTAAATCGCATAATCGTTTATTTCATGTACTAATGTCAGTTTTCCTGCATCATCTTATGATGTAGACGCATTTAACTAGGATCAGCATCCGATGTACTGTTGATCCAGTGACCAACTCAGAGTTAGTTTGTGACCCTGCCTTTATTCCGGAGGACATCTTAATCATTCAGTTTTTTTTCCAGTTTAGGATGATTGGGGTTCTTTTCCAACATCCCTATTTGTTTTAGAGGATTCATAGATAGACAATATTAGTTTCTTTAGTGTATTCATTTGACTTGTAAACGATTAAGACTTATATTCTATTTTGTCTACGTATTACTTTTAATTCTTCCTTAAGTTATTTCTCTTGTGTTTAAGTATCCCGCTGAGAAAGAACGCCAGGCCGAGGGTTCACTCGAGGCCAGCAATGGTCTTTGAGTGCCGGCCACGTCCAGGATGTAGGTTTGAGGCATGACATATTGCATGTGCCTTGTTTGAAACGAACTGGATCACTTGATTGCTCTGTCTCTCTGATGCTCCAATAATGATTAATGATAACCTTGGGGTCATATACACTGCTTAAAACCCGGTCAATTATAAAAAAAAATTGAAGCACCTCGAGGTTGATCTTGACTTTGTTCGCCACCATGTCTGTAATGGTATGGTCTGAGTTGCCCACATTCACTCCACTGATCAAATAGAAGATCCACTCACCAAACCATTCTCTAAGGCAACCTTCCAATGAATGCTTCCCAAATTAGGTGATCTCTCTTTACACCTAACTTGAGGGGGGCATAAAAGAGCACATATCATTGTGGTAAATATGGATAAGTCCTGTTCAGTCAATTTAGGCTTTAAGTATTTAATGTTTACTATTAAGTTAGTATAGGTCATGTAAGTTTATCAGTTCCTAATTTCTAGGAGTTAGGTTAGCATGATCTATTTTGTTAATAAATATACAATTTTATTCTACTTCTATGCATTTATATCTATGAGTGGATTATGGGAAACGTCCTTGCAAGGGTCAATTGTACACAATATTACCTTTCATTTCTAGTGGAGGCTATGGAGTTTATGATAGTTTAGTTTTGTTATCAATAAAGTCATGGCACTAGTTACTAGTGAAGATTTCCATTGTCTTGGGATCATTCATTTGGATCACTAACAAGGAAATAAATACAAAAGAATGCGTAACGATGGTATTATAAATATATGTCCAAATAATTTTGAGATTGAATTCCACAAATAAAAGGGTTACTGATTACAAGACAGATGGTGTGATTTCCATTCCATAATAGTTAAAAGTATTTTTTATAACAAAATTTTAATGACCCTTTCTGATCGTTCAAGGAGACCAATGGTGAAAGATTAGAGTCATAAAACTTTGTGGGTACTGATATGAGTCATTATAGTTTCCCTCATTTACTGAATTATAGTGATTATTTTATGTTGTTATTATTGACCATGTTGGCATATTGTTGGGCTTGAGGCCTTGGCCGAGGACCAACTTGATTTAAGGTTCGCCTTCTATGCTCCGAAGCTAGTAATGTACATCTAGTTGTTTAGCTGCTATTGTGTGGATGTTGGTGATGACATGCATTAAATGAACCCAAATTTTCACGTGTTTGATGGTACGATCCGAATAAACACGGTGATTTTCAATTTTTTTTTTAAAATAACATCTACTCTACACATTTACTCTTTAAAAACTTGTTTTATGCGAGTTGTACTACCTTTCAAACTTTCCGAGTCCTATGGTCCCACAATACATGCAGAGGATTATCCATGTGGGTTCTACTAGAATGCCAATAGGTAGTTGTATATACATGGTTGTGTGTAACTTTTTACTGTTGGACATCATTGGTTTTACTGAATAACATTAATATGCATCCCATATCACAAGTATTATTGATTATTGTTTGCATCATCCAGTCTTATGGGTGATCGGTTGAGATATGTCTGTTGTTGTGTACATCACTTCCTTATGGGCTACAATTTGGTTGTTGTTTCTATATAATTGTTTGTTTTAAGGCAGTTTGTTAGTTTGTTATATAAATGGCTTGGACTTGTATCTATATTGTGTCCTCCTGGTTTGGTTGGAATGGATGTGCCTCTAGCTTAGAAGTTATCATAAATTCACAACATATTCAATATTGATGAAGATACTAATAATTCAGATTAGTAATTACGATAAGCATATTTACCTCAAAGAATATGATTGGTTACTATACATGCATTAATCACTATTTCTAAGACAACATAATGCAACACATGTTTATTATACGAATTGTTGGTACAAGGCTATGAACATGTTGCTAGACTTTGACCCATTTTATTAGCTAGACAACCATATATGTGACTGAGAATATTAGATATAAAATTATTTTCTACGCCTTGCATAAGTCATAAAAATATTAGAATTAATAATTATAATTCTATCAACGATCAAAAACTCTAACCCAAGTATATTTTGACCGATAAGATATTTATTTAAGATGATACAACAACATAAAAAAATTAAAGTGGAACACTAATAAATGTCACAGAGTTAGACGTGTAATGAGTGAAACCACTTATTTTTCCTACCAAACTTCTTTTCTTTTAAGAAGATTTTGTTGTCATCCTACAATTCAAGATACTTTTGAAAAAAAAAACAAAGTTAAAATAAGAAGTAGATAACAAATTATCATCTAATAACGAATCAATGTATACTTCTATAGACATTTCAAAATATTATTTTTTTCACCCCTTTACCCTCTACCCCCAAAAAAATTATTTTTGTTTTTAAAAAATATTTTCTACTTCAAATTTTTCACCCCTATGCTCGAACCCCTAACTCCCCCCCCCCCATCTTCCAAACAAAAAATTAAGTTTGTGTTTAAAACATATTTTCCACTTTAAAATTTACTTTTTTCATCCCCACCTTGCCAGACC
>JAPDHL010001909.1:5926090-6086971 GCA_032847665.1 Solanum chilense | reverse complement strand
CCCCAAAAAAAAATATTTAAGTTTGTATTTTTTAAAAGAAAATATCAATTTCAAAAATTAATTTCTACTATAATTAAAATATAAAGATATTTTCTCATAAAAAAATTTCATTCATAAATTAAACACTAAAAGATCTTTTCTACTCACGAACCAAAAATGAGAAAATAAGTCACAATTCTACATGTTTTTCAGGAAAACGTTTTTCTTCATACTAAACACATTCGATGTCTAAAACCATAACTCACCAAGGAAGAGAAACCATCCTATATATAATTCAACTAAATCTTACAAATTAGAGAAAGATCTCCACAAAAATCATCCTAGTCATAAAAAAAGATAACATGATTATACCCACTCTATGCTTGACATTGTAGCTCAATTTCGTTTCATAGGCTCAAGCGAATGAAAGAGTATAGGGGGGGGGGATAATTTTAATCTCACGCCTGACCAAAAGACATATTACTCATCGTTTTCAATAAATTTATGAAGCATCATGTTACATTACTTATTTTGTCTTGTGATTGATCCTAAAGAAAACCATTCACATTAGCAGTGTTTCATTGTTGCGACCCAAAAACTCAGATCATGATGGCATCTACTCTACCTATTTTATTAGCTAGACATCCATGCATGTGCTTGAGGCTTTTAGATATAAAATCACTCTTTAGGTCTTGCAGCCATCATATAAATATTATAATTAATAAATATAACTCTCTGAACGAATAATAACTCCAATCGAAGTTTATTTTTGTTGATAATATATTTCTTCAAGAGCATGCAACAACAAAATAAAATAAATTAAAGTGGGGAACTAATAAATGTCATAGAGTTAGATTCATACTGGCTTTAATCACTTATAATACCTACCAAACTTCTTGTCTTCTCAGAAGATTTAATTATCATCCTACAATTTAAGATACTTTTGAAAGAAAAAAACACAGTAAGCATAAGAAATATATAACAAATTATTATATGATACACAAATAAATATATTCTTCTATAATCATTTAAAAATATTTAATATTACATTTCAAAAAAATCCATTATTAGTTCAGCACAGTCTTTCCTCTAAACAAAGTTTGTAGTATGCAATGTATATAGATTATAATAAAATTAAAAGCATTGATCACATGTCTAAACCATAATTCACCAAGGAAGAGTAACCATTCTATTTTTAAATGAACTAAACCTAACAAATTAGAGAAATATCACTACAAAAATCATCTGAATCATGGAAAAGATAACATGATTATACCAACTCCGAGCTTGACACTTAAGCTCGATTTCATTTCATAGACTCAAGAGAATGAAAGAGTATTGGGGGGGGGGATAATTTGAAACTCATGTCTGAAAAAAGGTAATAAATCGTATTTTTTAATAAATCTATGAAGCATCACTTTACTTATTCTATCTTGTGATTGATCCCAAAGAACACCATCCACATTAGCAAGAGATTTGTTTAATTATTTCGACCCAAAACTCAGGTCCTGATGGCACCTATCAAGTCCCTGATGAGTCCCTTATTAAGTAAGCCGAACTCATTGTCTTGAACTACAAGTAATGGGCTAATGCGCAAAATATTTTTTTGCAGAAAATAAACAATAATAATAAGAACAAAAAAAAAGAGGGAGAATAAAGCAATTCAAAAATGAACCCATGACTCGAGGTCTGACAGCATTTGAACACTTTTAGAAATATGATTACAATACAAAAATATATATTTCTTTCTTGAGGAAAGATAACGACTTGTCCTTGCCCAAGAAAGAGGGACGGAGAAGAGGAAACTTTGAACTCAGGAGCTCACCCAAGTCTCTGAATCCAAGAGCTGCTCCACATCATCAGTGATGAGAACTCGTACTATGATCTTTAGGGTATTGAAGTGTAGCATGAGAAAAAATAATAGGCCCTCATTAAGCATAGTCTTATTAAGCTCTGAAAGCAATGTAATCATAAACAACATGTGAGGAAGGAGAATATATCATAGAAAACTAAAGGAACCACAACAATATCATGATAAGAAACACTTAAAAGAAGGAGCATATAGGAAAGGAAAATAGATGAAGGAATTTAGGGATGAACCTTGATGGATGCTCTGGACCATCAACCATTTTAAGCACAAGGCACAACTAAGGGATATAAATATCCATAGACATACTAATAGAAATAAACACAAATAAATCACAGAAGTTAAGAATTCTATTCTAAACCAACCTTACATAAGAAATGTCAAGTAGAGGGGGTTGGGGGGGGGGGGGGGGGGGGGGGGGGGGGGGGGGGAGAGGGTGTGTGATAAGTATCTACCATCAAATAAAGGACCACCCTTCTTACTGAAGCAAGTGAGTAAGAAATCAAAAAATAATCTTACCGGACCCTTATGTACCCAGAAGGTACATAACAACAAACTAAGTGTGTACCACCCCAAATACAACAAATAGGTAAAATAAACAACCAATAATGTTTGTAATAGGCAGTGGAGATGTATGTGGGTGATGCAATAAAACTTAGTAGTGAAGTAGGAACCATGTTCCTGCCTCATCCTATTCAACAGGTTACATTGATGGACTAATGCATGGGTCTTAGGAACATCTATATAGACCTGACTAGTTCCTATCCATGTATTATCCGGTCTATCACTTTTACACGAGATAACAGTGAATCAAAAAAGTATGGAAAGGGTAAGCTTTTCTTTGACTGATCAAGTATGAAGTGTACGAATTTCTCTATTGCCCCTAAGTATTAAGACCATTAATAAGGTAGTAAGGGTAGTAAGACTCCTATAAAAATATAAGTTTTAAAAGTAATCTGGCAAAATACCTCTTTCTCAAAATTATGTTGAGAACCAATGCTAGACCAATCTAAAAAAATTGTTCACAATCAGAAAAAATATTAATGCCAAACACCTCGCTCCTAGAGCACATAACCTAACCTCGAATACTGGGGGTCCTCTACCAAGGCCTCAAGCCAATAAAAATACTCTCTAACAAACTCAACAACGATAACACAAGGAAAAAAGATCTCTGATCAAGCATCAAAAGGGATTATGAATTATCATCATAGGAAGGACTAACTAAAGAATGTCTTCCTCTATAATTTAAACCCACCCCAAGGTACAACACAACTAGCTCCATCGTAGGTTATAAAAATCAATGAAATAACTATAGTCTAACTTAGGTATAGGTCTATAGGAAAGTTTCAATCCTAAATCAGATGAAACACTCCCAAGAAGAAACATAATTATCTAAGGTTTAACCAAATCTCATTCTGAGGTACGAATTACACCAAATACAACAAAGCATTCAACATACCTAAATAGATAAAAAAAAACACTAAAAAAAGGAATAGACAAGGAAACTAAACTTGAAAAAAGGATTGAACAATTCTAAACTAGTCTAACGCTCAAGTCGGAATCAACAAAATAAGAAAAAGGAAGATAATCCTTACCCACCACGCAAATATTAAAATCACTTGCAATGTTAATCATTATCTAATACAGCTGAATATAAGAATAAGTACATAGTAGCGTTGCATAATGCCAAATAAACATGCTCTGAAATAACTTTAACACCACTCTACTTTTCAAATAACCTTCGATAACTGCCATTGTAGAAACATATTGATCACAATATGAATACACTTGTTAAGGCACATAATTTTGCATTCATTTGAAATGGAAAAAAGATGAAGTCAAAATGGGAATGTGGGAGTGGTGTAGTGAATTTTGAAATTGACTCCCTCAAAAGTTTCTAATTGTCTACATGAGCTCGTTCCCCGATATGGGACACAATTACAAGCCTGAAAAAGGCCAAACAACAATATGCAAACATCAACATTAAAAGACATAAACAACCCTCTATTGGTGAGAATTATCTCAAATTGACGTTTTTCACACCTCTACAACAAGACTAACGTGTATCCATGAAATAACTTGAACCAACACAACTCGAATAACCCAATTTGGAGTTCCCTAGCTCTCACTCAACTAACTACCGCAAACGTCGGCAGGTGATCACAATTAAATAGGTAAACAGGGTCCTAGATCATGCATCACAAACGTTAAGGACCTCCCAAGAAAGTGGAGGGTAAAGGTCACATCCCTTAAAAAACACAAAACCTTGCTCGTGATAACGATGACCAAATAACTTGATTACTATGAACGTTATGCCTAATTTAAGAAAGACAATGCAAATAATTGGAGGCCTCCGTGAATGTGGTGCCTAGGATGTAAACACAAGGAGAATAATTTTTGCGCCAACCTATGATTATGATTAAAAAGAGCGGTGACAAGTGCTCAGTATTAAGAAACCCATATGCATAAACAATCTACTCTATCCAATAAAAGTTTGCATTCTAAACTTAGTGGAGCCATCAAAAATTTCAATCCAGGTCATCTTGATGCAAAGTGGGACCCATATGCAAGCTTCATATTTAGCCAATAACCACAAGAGGACTCAAAATGAGACCATAATCCTTGTGAACCGCATAAAAGGTCATTCTAGACCATACTCATCATTCTGGAGCTTACCATACTAACATAATTCCTGTCTAACCATAATTACCAAGAATGTTGAGAAAAGTCAAACCTTGACTAAAGCTTCAAAGTCAAAAAAAAAATAACTAATAGCACAAACTCACAATTTAAGCCTTAGGGACTGAACAAAGCATGACCTAGACTTAAATGGCCCTTACATCGATGATTAAACCGTTGGTATCGTTCTAGGTTGTGTTTTATAAATTCTTATTCAAATAAATCATTCATGTTTTAAAGGATCCAACACATAGAAACGTTCACTAAACTAAAACGATTGACCCGACATTTGAAAGGGTAAGCTTTTCTTTGGCTGATCAAGTATAAAGTGTATGAATTTCTCTATTGCCCCTAAGTATTAAGATCATTAATAAGTTAGTAAGGGTAGTAAGACTCCTATAAAAATATAAGTTTTAAAAGTAATCAGGCAAAATACCTCTTTCTCAAAATTATGTTGAGAACCAATGCATGACCAATCTAAAAAACTTGTTCACAATTAGAAAAAATATTAATGCCAAACACCTCGCTCCTAGAGCACATAACCTAACCTCGAATACTGGGGGTCCTCTACCAAGGCCTCAAGCCAAAAAAAAAAATACTCTCTAACAAACTAAACAACGATTACACAAGGAAAAAACATCTATAATCAAGCATCAAAAGGGATTATAAATTATCATCATAGGAAGGACTAACTAAAGAATGTCTTCCTCTATAATTTAAACCCACCCCAAGGTACAACAAAACTAGCTCCATCGTAGGTTATGAAAATCATTGAAATAACTATAGTCTAACTTAGGTATAGGTCTATAGGAAAGTTTCAACCCTAAATCAGATGAAACACTCCCAAGAAGAAACCATAATTATCTAAGGTTTAATCAAATCTCATTCTGAGGTACCAATTACACCAAATACAACGAAGCATTCAACAATAGATTAAAAAAACACTAAAAAAAGGAATAGACAAGGAAACTAACCTTGAAAAAAGGATTGAACAATTCTAAACTAGTCTAACGCTCAAGTCGGAATCAACAAAATAGGAAAAAGGAAGATAATCCTTACCCACCACACAAATATTAAAATCACTTGCAATGAATGTTAATCATTATCTAATACAGCTGAATATAAGAATAAGTACATAGTAGCGTTGCATAATGCCAAATAAACATGCTCTGAAATAACTTTAATACCACTCTACTTTTCAAATAACCTTCGATAACTGCCATTGTAGAAACATATTGATCACAATATGAATACACTTGTTAAGGCACATAATTTTGCATTCATTTGAAATGGAAAAAAGATGAAGTCTAAATGGGAATGTGGGAGTGGTGTAGTGAATTTTGAAATTGACTCCCTCAAAAGTTTCTAATTGTCTACATGAGCTCGTTCCCCGATATGGGACACAATTACAAGCCTGAAAAAGGCCAAACAACAATATGCAAACATCAACATTAAAAGACATAAACAACCCTCTATTGGTGAGAATTATCTCAAATTGACGTTTTTCACACATCTAAAACAAGACTAACATGTATCCATGAAATAACTTGAACCAACACAACTCGAATAACCCAATTTGGAGTTCCCTAGCTCTCACTCAACTAACTACCGCAAACGTGGGTGGGTGATCACAATTAAATAGGTAAACAGGGTCCTAGATCATCCATCACAAACAGTAAGGACCTCCCAAGAAAGTGGAGGGTAAAGGTCACATCCCTTAAAAAACACAAAACCTTGCTCGTGATAACGATGACCAAAAAACTTGATTACTATGAACGTGATGCCTAATTTAAGAAAGACGATGCAAATAATTGGAGGCCTCCGTGAATGTGGTGCCTAGGATGTAAACACAAGGAGAATAATTTTTGCGCCAACCTATGATTATGATTAAAAAGAGCGGTGACAAGTGCTTAGTATTAAGAAACCCATATGCATAAACAATCTACTCTATCCAATAAAGTTTGCATTCTAAACTTAGTGGAGCCATCAAAAATTTCATTCCAGGTCATCTTGATGCAAGGTGGGACCCACATGCAAGCTTCATATTTAGCCAATAACCACAAGAGGACTCAAAATGAGACCATAATCCTTTTGAACCACATAAAAGGTCATTCTAGACCATACTCATCATTCTGGAGCTTACCATATTAACATAATTCTTGTCTAACCATAATTACCAAGAATGTTGAGCAAAGTTAAACCTTAACTAAAGCTTCAAAGTCAAAAAAAATAACTAATAGCACAAACTCACAATTTAAGCCTTAGGGACTGAACAAAGCATGACCTAGACTTAAATGGCCCTTACATCGATGATTAAACCGTTGGTATCGTTCTAGGTTGTGTTTTTAAATTCTTATTCAAATAAATCATTCATGTTTTAAAGGATCCAACACATAGAAACATTCACTAAACTAAAACGAATGACCCGACATTTGAACTATTAGTCCAAGCAAGTCATAAATTACTTCAGTTGCTAATATGAAAATACTTAACGCTGAAATGATCAATAAATAGAAAAAATGACCTTGGGGTCACAACAACATTCACTACCGAAAGGTACTCATCCAACAAACTTTCTCTGACCTTTTAAATTCCTTCTCAGGTCCAGCCACCCAAACCTAAATCTTAAGTTGATAGAAATTTAGTAATTAACACAAAATAGAAATCCCAACTCATTCCTTTTGGTAATGACTTTCTTTCAACAAGACCTAACAAAATTGAACACAACATACCTATCTGAGTTGAGCCAATACCATAAAAATATGATTTGTTGTTTCGAAGACACTTCATCCAATTTGATGCATCAATGATCGTTAATCAATACATAATTCAACTAAATGAGTTGGGATCAAGCCCCACAGGGAGTGGTACGTGTTTCAAATTCAATTTGCTAATTTGAACATGATTAAATCAATCATAGGAATAAAATTTATATAATAAAGACATCATTCAAATTAATGGGTTACACAAATGTCCCAATGGGGTTTTCGTTTTACATATCCACTACAAAAAGTCGCATATAATATGAATTAACAATAATGATACGAGCTCTTGGGATGTTATAGATAATAGGATAATACAGAAAAATATGTAATTGCAACTATTAGTAAATAGATATTAGTTTGTAGTCTAGGCTATAGTAGAGGTAATTTTTCTCTCGAACAATTTACCCAATATAAAGCGATTTCTCTCTAGTATCAACAAGCATGAAAAATAAAAGTTGTACACACCTTAATTCATTTACTCTCTCGAGATAAATGTGTGGAATTTGACTTAGGATTCACTCTCTCAATTTGAACCTAGGTCAACCCACCCACAAACCATCAAGCAATAATTTTAGTTCTAAAATCTCTCTCTAAGGCAAGCCAACAAAATAAACATATAACTGTATTTGCAACTACAATTCTTAAATTAAATAAAAAATAATGATTAAAATCACTTCGAAATAACACTTAAGCTATCAATTATCAATACTCATAAGATAAATAAGACTATAATCACATAAACACACCCCAATAATTTGATTTTAAGCTAGACAACATAAAAAGGGAAAAAATGTTACCAAACTTATCATATATCAACGTGGTAAGGGTGATTTCTTCCTTAAAGTTCACCAATTTAAAGATTCTTAAAGACCCTGTTTCAATTTCTCAAGAGTAATTTTCTTCTGTCCTTCAAAGCTAAGGAAAAACAAGAGGAAAGTCCCTACGATTTTTCTCTAGTATAATTGATAAAAGATTCAAAAATTAGATTCATAATTTACACTAAAATAAATATTCCAATGTTACATATAATAACTTGAACTAACTTAGAATAATCTAAGAATCCAATAATAATCAATTTTAGGAATAAGTAGGGAAATCTGGAAATTGCTAGCTTTCAAAAGTGAGTTTTTTCATTTTCAAACGGCCATAACTTGCAAATAAGAAGAAGTTTGTAGGGGTACTTTATATGGTTGGAAATAACTTGGGAATATATTTCCAACTCTACCAAGTTTTCAAAAATCCAATCTCGTATGAGGGAGATATGCCTTTTGAAAGTTGCGTTGTTGAGCTGAGGAAAATCCAATTTGGATTTTAGTAAGGGTAAAGTTGTCTTTTCACCGTAGTATTTCCCAATTCTCTTTTAGGATATATTAGGGTTAAAACCAAGTCGCAAATAAGTTTTTAAAAAAATGCTTCGGGCTTGGGAGAAAAGAGAAAAGAGAAAAGAGAAAAGAAGAAGAAGATCAAGAATTGTCCAAGAACACATAGATCGTCGCGTGGATTTCGGTGGGGGTGTTCCTTATCAAGGTATGTGAGATCTTTATGTCTTGGATTCTTACACCTACACAGCAATTTAATTCAATTCAGCAACTTAGAGTAGATTGGATAATGAAAATTCAAATTTTGATGAACAATTATTGATTTCTTGATTGAATGGGTTGTAGTATGTTCTAGTTGAGTTGATTATTGTTTTTAGGTTGTTTATGAGTCTAAACATTTGGGTAATGAAGTATTTACTTATAACATTTCTTAAACAAAGATATATGGTATTTTTGAAGGTTTAAATTTGAAAAATCGGAGAAGAAATGTCGATAATCCCGTCTAAGAACCCCTGGGGAGCCCGTGCCTGCAAGAGCCCCGCAGGGCAGGCTCTGTCTGACTGGACTTGGCGCACCGCGCAAGCCTGAGTGCCTCAGAACAGAGTCTGTTCCTAAAGCTCTGGCTCTCCGCGCCTCTCAAAGTGCCAAGACCCCCTGGAAACCCTGTTCTTTACCTATCTTTCCGTACTGGTTCCTAATTGATGAACCTATAAGTCCTAATTGATTCCAAAAATCTAAAGTATATCTAAACATCATCAGATCAACCATAAACATGTAATAATGATCCTTAAAACTATAATCCAATCCAAGGAATGTTAAGATCAAAGTCAAAGAAGTTAAGAGTTAAGTCTATAAGTTAAGGAGCAAGTCAACTGAGTTCTTAAAATATCCAAGAGTCTTTAACAAAATATTTTAAACTTTGTTTTAGGGCTCAAGCTACATGTTAAGCAACAGCAAGGACTTCAGCTCATCCTCAAGAATAATAAGGGGATTAAGTAATCATAAGAGTTTATAAATGTTTTGAATTTAAATAAGTAAATAGCCATTGGGCTAGTTTTCAGACAGAGATAATAACTTTATGAAATGAAGAAAGCAGGGAAAGTATGATTTCCAAGAGAGCTATAAAAGTTATGATTTGAGCACTTATCTCAAACGACAAAATCAGTATGTTTTTAAAACATAAGAGTCAGTGTATATATATATTGGAGTAGTACCGAGCACCGATGTGGGGATCCGAGTTTGAGATTAACTCAAGTCTCCATGAAACCATGTAGCCATCATGGGTAGAAAGTAATACTTTTTAGATGACTCCGCACAATTTACTAGTGGATTAATTAGGCAGTTCAGGTCCTATACTCTGGCAAGGTTAGGATGGCAGGACATCTTGGGTCGAGTAACGCTCGATCATCTTATAGCTCTTAAGTGACGGTTGTCTAAAGTATTGTATTTTCATACACATCATTTATATTTTTACATACATCTCAGATATAATTTATATACTTGTATACATTCAGAGTTAATTGCATGTTTTCAGTCAACACTTCTTTATATTACAATTACTGTTATACTACATATATTGATAAGAGATAGTAGATCATGAGTTGAGCAGAACCAAGGTAAGTGTTTTTTATTACTCCTTTCCAAGCTTAAGAATGTTTAGCATTCCAACTCGTACATTCAATGTATTGATGCCAATTGGCCTGCATCATTTTATAATGCAGACGCAGGTAAGTAAGATCAGCACGCAGGGAACAGTTGATCCAGTTGAGCATTCCGCATTCACTTTGTGAGCCTCCTTTCATTCAGGACGACATCCCTTTCTTTGGTTTTATAGCGTAGTTATTTTGGATGCTGTGGAGGTCTATCCCACCATCCATATATTTATTAGAGGCTTCATAGACTGATAGTCAGTGAGTAGTTTAGTAGTCTTTTCCTTTTCATTCTTTATGTTAAATACTTGCATTGCTATTTTGTCCGATTTAAATGTTTAAACTTTTGAAGCAATCCAGATAGTATTACTATTCAACTCAATTAAATTCGTTTACGCTTATAATTGTGATTTTTTCCCCTCCGTTAAGTAAGTAAGCCAGACCAAGGGTTCGATTGGGGCCAACAACGGTTTCTAAGTGTCGGCCACATCTAGGGTGTATGCCTGGGGTGTGAAAAACTTGGTATCAGAGCCTAGAGTTCAAGAGTCCTAGAGAGTCTACAAATCTGTGTCTGTAGAGTCTTAGTCATCTGTGTGAAACACGCCAGATCTATGATAAAATGGCTACAACATCTAGGAATATCTCACTTCTTCGTATTCTTTTCTTGTGTTAGAGTTTATCGCTAAAAAGTCTCTCTTTAACTGAAACTTGCGCGTGTTTTAGATCATCATCCTACAAGAAGAGCAGACAGAGGTCGACCAAACTGGAGAAATGTAGAGGAACAATAGTTACCCAATGCATTGGATGTGCAACCCCAAGAAGAAGTTACCAATACTGAAACCCGAGAATCTATCTGAATGCTAAGTCAAGTAGTAACAAACCAAGTCGGGCAACACAGAGAAGCTCGACATGAAGGGGCTTACACCTCTAGGTTCGTGAGTTTTTGAGAATGAATCCTCCTAGTTTCATTGAATCAAGCACTACTAAGGATCCGAAAAACTTTTTGCATGAATTAAAGAAAATGTTAGAGGTGATGCATGTGTTAAATACTTAGAGGGTTGAATTATCTACATATCAACTGAACAGTATGGATAAAATCTAGTTTGACCAATGTAAGGAGGGTAGAGCTTTGGACGCACCACATCCATGTTGGGCTTCTTTTTTAAGAAGCCTTCTTGGTAAGATTCTTCCTAAATAACCTAAGGAAGCAAAGGTACGAGAGTTCCTCACTTTGAAATAAAACTCGATGAGTATTCATGATTATGGGTTGAAGTTCACCCAACTGTCCTGCTATCCTCCTGATTGGTGAAGGATATGAGGAGCAGAGTGAGCTTGTTTATTGTCGGTTTGGGTTGTGCTACAAGTAAAGAAGGTAGGGCTATAGTGTTGAATGTCACATGGACATATCGAGGCTAATGGTCTATGTGAAACATGTTGAAGAGGAAAATTTGAGGGATAGAGAGGAGTATAGAAACAAGAAGGCCAAGACCAGGAATGAGTCTGGCAACTGAAAAGTGGTTTGAATCAGCAACAATTTTAGAAGCAAAAGGGGCATACACCATCATTTTCTAGTTCACCTACCCCCATGAATAGAGTTGAGCATCATGGTCAGAACTCTCGAGCTAGGCCTGCATATTCACAGGGTAGTGTGGCACAAGGAGGTAGTAAGCATCCTGCCTGCGCCAAGTGTGGTAGAAACACTACGACATATATCGTGAAGGCTCAATGGGTTATTTCAAGTGCGGTCAAACCGGTCATTTCATGAAAGAATGTCCTGAGAGTAAGCAAGATGGTGGTAATGAGGACAATAGAGCGCAATTTTTATCTGTTGCTCCAGCAGATAGGGTTGCACCTAGAGGAGCCACTTCTTGTACTGTCTAAGGGGCAAACCATCTTTATGAAGTTACTAGCTGCTAAGGGAAAGAGAATGCTTTAGATGTTGTCACGGTTATGATCAAAGTCTTGACTTTTGAAGTTTATGATTTGTTAGACGCATACGAAAGTTTATCTTTTGTAACTCCTTATGTTGCCAATCAGTTTGAGATTCTTCCTGAAAAACTTAGTGAGCCCTTCTGTGTTTCTACACCGGTTGGGGAGTATATTCTAGAAGAAAGATTCTATCGTGATTGTCAAATTTCCATCAATCACAAGAACACCATGGCTGATCTAGTAGAGTTAGACATGGTAGATTTTAATGTCATTCTAGGTATGTAGTGGCTTCATGCCTGTTATGCATCAAAAGATTGTGGAACTCGAATTATCAAGTTTTAGATTTCAAATGAGCAAATTATAGATTGGAGTAGTTGTTCAGCAATGCCTAAGGGTCGTTTCATTTCATGCCTAAAGGCAAGAAAGTTAGCTTTCAACAGGTGTATCTATCACTTAGTCCGAGTAAATGACTTAAGTGTTGAGGTACCATCCCTTCAGTCAGTTTTTATAGTTAATGCGTTTCCAAGAATTCCTCCTGAAAGAGAGATAGACTTCGACATATACATCATCACACATACTTATCCTATTTCTATTCCGCCATACAAAATGGCACCAGCAGAGTTAAAAGAGTTATAAGAGTAATTGACAGATTTTCTGGATAAAGGCTTCATTCGACCAAGTGTTTCGCCTTGGGGTGCTCCTGTTTTGTTTGTAAGAAAAAAGGATGGTTCCCTTAGGATTTGTATGGACTACCACCAATTGAATAAGGTGATATCAAGAATAAATATCCTATTCCAAGGATAGATAATCTTTTTTATCAACATCAAGGTGCTTCTTGCTTTGCTAAGATTGTCCTCAGATCAGGCTATCATCAGTTTAAAGTTAGAAAATTTGATATTCCTAAGACAACTTTTAGAACAAGGTGTGTGGATTATGAATTTTTGGTCATTTCGTTTGGTTTGACGAATGCACCTGCAACATTCATGGATCTCATGAACATAGTTTTCAAACCTTATTTAGATTTGTTTGTCATCAGCTTCATTGATGATATATTGGTTTATTCAAGGAATGAAGAAGATCATGCTAGTCACCTTGGGGTTGTTCAGTAGACCTTGAAAATAAGGAGATTTATCACAAGTTCTCCAAGTGTGGGTTTGGCTCAAGTATGTGGCATTGTTGGGCCACATAGTGTTGGGTGAACGGATTAGAGTTGACATTCAGAAGAGTGAAGTAGTTTAGAGTTTGCCAAGACCCACATATCCAACATATATAAGGAGTTTCTTGGTCTTTACTGATTTTAATAGGAGATTTGTTGAAGGATTCTCATATATCCGTCTCCTTTGACCAAGCACAGTCAAGTTTCAATGGTCTGAAGCTTGTGAGAAAAACTTTCATGAGTTGAAAAAGAGATTGTCTGTCGCTCTATTTTTGACCTTACTAGATGGTACTCAAGATTTTGTGGTGTATTGTGATGCATCACGAGTTGTCTTGGGCTATGCGTTGATGAAGAATGGCAAGGTTATAGCTTATCCATCCACACAGTTGAAAGAAGACCTGTCCAACTCATGACTTAGAATTTAATGCAATAGTGTTTGCTTTGAAGATATGGCACCCCTACTTGTATGGTGTTCATGTTTACATATTCACTGCCTACAAGAGAATCCAGTATGTATTCACTCAGAAAAAAACTCAATCTCAGAAAGAGGAGGTGGTTGGAATTACTCAAGGATTATGACATGAGTAGTTTTTATCACCCAGCTAAGGGTAATGTTGTTGTTGATGCCTTAAGCAGGTTGTCAATGAGTAGTACCACTCATGTTGAAGAAGAAAAGAGGAAGTTAGATAAGGATGTGCACAGACTTGCATGCCTGGGAGTCAGAATTATGGATTCTACAGAACGTGGCATAGTGGTGACCAATGAGGCTGAGTCATCATTAGTGTCAGAGGTGAAAGAGAAGCAAGACCAATATCCTTTTTTGCTTGATTTGAAGGAAAGTGTCCATAAGAAAAGAGAATTGGATTTAGAACAAGAAGGAGATGGCGTGCTGAAGTACCAAGGCAGATTATGTGTAACTAAGGTGGAATGACTCCAAGAGAGTATCATGGAGGAGGCTCATATGTTCTGATATTCCATTCATCTGGATTCCACCAATATGTACCATAATTTGAGAGAGGTATATTGGTGGGAAGGTATGAAGAATGATATTGTTGAGTTTGTTTCCAAGTGCTCAAATTGTCATCAAGTGAAAGTAGAGCACCAATGTCTTAGAGGTTTGGCTCAGACTATAGAACTTATGGAATAGAAGATGGAGATGATTAATATGGACTTCATCATAGGCTTGCAAAAATCTGAAGGTAGCATGACTCTATTTTGGTGATTGTTGATAAAATGACAAAGTCAACCCATTTCTTGCCAGTGAAAACTACCTATTTGACGAAGGATTATTCTAAGTTGTACCTTAAAGAAGTGGTAAGACTTCATGGAGTTCTGGTCTCCATTATTTAAGATAGAGGTGCAGAATTAACTGCACAATTCTAGAAATCTTTCAAGAAAGGTTTGGGTCCTAAGGTGAACTAAAACACTATTTTTCCTCTTTAAACGGATGGACAAGAAGAACCTACTATCTAGACTTTGGAGGATATGCTAATAGCTTGTGTGATTGATTTCAAAGGGAGTTGTGATGATCACATACCTCTCATTTAGTTTTCTTACAACAACAGTTATCATTGGACCATCCAAATAGTTCCTCATGAAGCTCTTTATCGTAGAAGATACAGATCTCATATTGGGTGGTTTGAAGTTGGTGAAGAAGGGTGATAGGACCATATCTGGTTCACCAATGTCTTGAGAAGGTAAAAGTAATTTAAGAAAGATTGAAGACGACACAAAGTCGCCAAAATTCTTATACAAATGTTAGGAGAAGGCCATTAGAGTTTAAGCTGGACGATTTGGTGTATCTTAAGGTGTCACCCATGGAAGGTGTTATGAGGTTTGGTAAGAAGGTGAAACTTAGTCCCCGGTATATTGGACCTTATAAAATCTCCAAGATAGTGGGCAATGTGGCTTACAAGTTTGAGCTGCCCCAAGAGTTAGTAGTGGTTAATCTGGTATTCTATATTTCTATGTTAAATAAGTCCTTGGGTTATCCTTTGTTGATAGTACCAAAAGAAAATGTTGCGATTAAGTATAATCTATCCTATGAAGAAGTTCTGGTGCACATTTTGGATCGTTGAGTTATCAAATTACGGACAAAGGAAGTTGCTTTAGTCAAGGTCCTTTAGAGGAATCAATTCGTTGAAGGAGAAGATCAAGTAATTAAATTTTCTTCTTAGCACTTCATAAGGCTATGTATACACATGTTATTAGTTGTTTTTGTTTTTGTTGAGTGCTGAAATGATGTTACTACCCTTAGCTTAGTGCAAGAGTTCTCATTCGAGGACGAATGTTCCTAAGGGGGAGATATTGTAACATCTAATAAATTGAACTTACTAAGAATAAGCTAAGAAACCAATAATAATCAATTTTGTGAATAAGTAGGGAAATTTGGAAAATTTCCAGCTTTCAAAAGTGAGTTTTCGTTGTTTTAAAAAGGTCATAGCTTCCAGATAAAGAGTTTGGATGAGTTCTTTAAATGGTTGGAAATAACTTGGGAAGATATTTCCAACACCAGCAAGTTTGCAAAAATCCGATGTCGTATGAGAGAGATATGAATTTAGAAAGTTGGGTTATTGAGCTGAGGAAAGGCCAATCGGGATTTTAGTAAGGGTAAAGGTGTCTTTTCACCCTAGTATTTCATAATTTGTTTTTCGATTATATAAGGGGTAAAACCAAGTCCTAAATCATTTTTATAAAAATAAAGAACACTTAATGCTTGTGAAAAACGAGAAAAGAAGAGCAAGATCAAGAATTGTCCAAGAATGCCAAGATCCTTGCATGGATTTCGTCGAAGGTGATCCCTATCGAGGTATGTGAGATCTTTCTGTGTTTGATTCTTCCACCCACACACCAATTTGATTCAATTCATCATGTTAGAGTATATTGGATGATGAAAAATGATATTTTGATGAACAATTATCAATTTCATAATTGAATGGGTTGTAGTATGTTTTAGTTGAGTTGATTCATGTTTCTGAGATGTTTTACGAGTCTAAACTATTGGGTAATAAAGTATTTTCTTATAGCAAGTGTTTGGGGAAAAATCCACGGGATTGTAGAAGGTTTAGAGTTGAAAATCAAAAGAAGAAAATTCGGATATCCCGTTTGAGAACCCCTGGAGCGTCGCGCCTACCAGAGCCCGTCAGACTCTGGCGCTCCATGCCTCTTAGAGTTCCAAGACCCCCTTCAGACCCCGTTCTTTCCCTATCTCTCTTTACTAGTTCCTAAGTGATGTACCAATCATTCCTTATTGATTCAAAAACTCTAAAGTATATCTAAACATCATGAAATCATCCATAAACATGAGATAATGATACTTGAATCCATTCTTAAATTCAAGGAAAGTTAAGATCAAAGTCAAAAGAGTTAAGAATTAAGTCTATAAGTTAAGGATCAAGTCAACTGTGTTCTTAAAGTATCCAAGAGACTTTAGCAAAACATTCTAAATTTTGTTTTAAGGCTCAAGCTAGAGGTTAAGCAGGAGAAAAGAGTTGAGTTCACTCTCAAGAGTTATAAGGAGACTAAGTAATTCTTAACAATTTACAAATTTTTTAAATTTAAACAAGTAAATATCCTTCGGGATAGTTTCCAGATAGAGATAATAGCTTTATGAAATGAAGCAAGCAGGGGAAAAGAGCTATAAGAGCTAGGTTTTGAACACTAATCTCAAACAATAGATCTGGTATGTGTTAAAAACATAAGAGCTAGTATATATATGTATATATATATATTTTTTGGGAGTAGTATTCAACATCGATGTGGGGATGCGAGTTTCAGATTGACTCAATTCTCCAAGAAAACCACGTAGCGATCATGTGTAGAAAAGGGTCATACTTTTTAGATGACTCACTTTCACAGTTTACTAGTGGATCCATTGGGCATTCAGGTTCGATACTCTATCAAGGTTTGGATGGCCGGGCAGAGTGGGCTGAGTATCTTTGTATCATTAGTATAAATCTTAAGTGATGGTTATCAGTTAGACAAGCTCCCATAGAAGTATTGTATTTTCACATGCATTAGTTATTTGTATTTCTACTTATATATCATATATTATTATATACTTGTATAAATTCAGAGTTTATTATATGTTTTTAGTCAGCATTTCTTTATATTCCAATTACATTTAAATTGCTTATATTTTATAAGAGTAGGTAGATTATGAGTTTAGCAGAGCCAAGGTAAGTGTTCTTTATTATTCCTTTCAAAGCATAAGTGTGTAGCATTCCAACTCCCAAACTCGAACATTCAATGTAATGATGCAAGTTGTCTGCATCATTTTATGATGCAAACAGAGGTAACAAGGATTAGTACGCATTTGCAACAACCCTAAAAATTGATACGATAAAAAATGTTTAATGTGTCAAGAATGCCTATGATTAGACCAGGGTTCACAAAGATTAATGCTTGTAGAACCAAACCTCGGAACTCTTTCTACATCTAAGAAAACTAACTTGGGGATTTTTTTGAGCTCTGAAAGGTTAGGTACAACCATGTAGGTCTCTCGAATACGAAGATTTACTTGAAGGAGTTTTTATTGGACTTAAAAAGGGAAAATCTTATCTTTGGAGGTCTAGGGGTAAAATGGTCATTTTCCAGGCTAAGGTTAGTATCGTAAATAACCTAAATATATAATTAATTATTTAATTAATAAGGTGTAGGGGTATATTGGGGAGAGAGAGAGAGAGTCGAATTTGGGCTCTTGAAGAGAAGTCTTGCTCCACACAGGTTGGAACCTAGGTGGAAGCAATGAATTAAAGTGATTTTTCTTTAAGCTCTTCAATAAAGTAATTAATTAATAAATATTATTATTAGCTTATTTAAAATAAAATAAAAAACATATTTTTATTAAATTAAATAAATCTTATTGACTAAGTCCTAAAACAAGACTCCTAAGCCTCCTACAACTCCCACTCTCTCACGTCTATCTCTCCATTCTCACGCTCAATCTCTCTTATTATTTCTCACGTTTTTTCTCTGAAAAAATTAGATACAATATCAGAAAAATGAACCAAGTTCTTCAGACATGAAGAACTCACACGAAATCACAAGAAAACAAATGGTAATCGCACATTAGGCTAAGGGAGGTTGTCATTCGAGTGCAGTTGATATTGAGGAGGCTCAGACGTTTTCTTTGGTGAAATTTTTGGGCAGAAAGTCAAGATTTAAATGTCAAAAAGTTATGATCTCTCTTCTCTCTTGGTCCATTTCCCAAGAGACCCTTAAGTTTTAGAATATTCATTTCGAAAACTAAGATTGTTTCCTGTTGCATGTCCCTGTCACTAGCTCCAATTGAATCATCGGTTGGTTATGTATGCTGGAAGAAAACTAGGGATGAAATGTTTTTTCCTGATGATTATGTATTTATATATATGTTTGGAATTATGTGACTTATATTGATGTTTCCGAAAATGTAACTATGTGTGTATGTGTGTGTTGTTGTGACTATTGTTCATGGTTAGGACTTGAAATGGCATGATAGTTCTTTATATTTCATGTACACATGTTGATGTAAATGTGATGTTCATATGAGTTTAAATGTGGCTTATTTGAGGGATAATGTATTGGCTAAACGAATACATGAAGACACACCTAAAACGTCTAAATGCACTAAGAAATTCCCCTAAGAACTAAGGTGTAACTTGATGAAAGGTAGTTGAAAAATTAAAAGAAAATTTCCAGCTTCTGTTGATGAATTTCATTCAGCAAAGAGGGTTCAAAATGTTGAAAAAAATGAATTCAAAAAATTGAGGTCATGGAGTATTGAACCCGTGACCTCAACCTTTTGAATACCATGAAAATAAAGAAGTAAAAAAAATGTGGTGAAGGGGATTAGAACCATGGTATTGGCTGGAAATGTAACTTAAAAGAAAAAATAAGAAATGAGAGGAGTGGGATTCAAACCCACCACCTCTCAATCAGATTTAAGGAAGAGTAAAAGAAAAAACAAATGTGAGGCGTGGGAATCGAACCCACGACCTCTAGGCAGTGAAGGTGATTAAAGAAAATTAAAGAAATGAAATGTGAGGCGTGGAAATCGAACCCATGACCTCTAATTAGTGAATGAGAGTCAAAGAAAATGAGATAAAAAATATGTGAGGCGTGGGATCGAACCCACGACCTCCTACGCAGATTTAAGGAGAATAATTAAAAGAAATTAAACAAGGGTTGTGGGAGTTTGAACCCACAACCCTAGGCCAAAGGAGAGAAAAATAAAGGCAACGAAAATAAAAATTAAATGAGGTTGTGGGGGTTTGATCCCACATCCTCTTAGTTATATTAAGTGAAAAATAAAGAGAGAAATTAAGGGAAAAATAAAATAAAGTCATTGGGGCTCGAACTTGGGTCCCCAAGCCGTATAGATCTAACCAAAATGAATAAAAAATGTAAGTGTTTTTCAAGGGATTTGATAACCGGGTTCCCTTTCCCTAATTCCGTATTGATACAAAAGTGATACGTGAATTAAATGTTCAAGAAAAATGTTGCCCAGTTAGATCAACATTGAGATCTTGGCATACATACAAGATGCATAAGTCCTGTACCACATAATCTTAGAAAGATATGAATCACTTCAGCGAACTATGAATGAAGCCTCATGACTTGTATCTATAGATCTGTAAACCTAACATACGTTTAAAGAAAATAAGTGAACATAAGATGTATGTAATAAAGTGATGTATCCCTAGAAGGGTTAAGTAAATGGCCAAGTGCATTGGCATATGATGAAACAAATATTATGTAATGAAATAATGAAACCCTAGAAGCGTTAGGTAAGAGTGTGAAACACACGAATGGCCAATTACATTGGCATATGATTAATTGATCATTCAAGTAAAAAGGAGCGAGTAATTATGAAGAATAGATGTGCTAATGTTAATGATGTGGTGACAACATCATATGAGGCTAATGTAAAAGATGAGAGCAATCTCAAATTAGCCTAAGTAAATGGTACCAAAACGTACTCACCTATGAGAGAGTAAACACTACACCATTTAGGCAAGAGTACACTTTTGAAGTGTTGCCAAAATTATTGTAGCTAAAAGTGAAAATTTTTGGCTACGTTTTAAAAGCGTTCCCAAAACTACTTTAGGCAACACTTTACAAGTGTAGTCAAGAATAAGTGTGGTCGTAGACCCAAAATGGTGTAGTGAAAGTCAATGAAGAGACCAGTCTCTATGAACACTCTAATGAAAGTATTGAGAAAAATACGCTTAATACTAATGATGACATGAGAAATTATCTATTGAGCTACGATGTCCTCATACTAGAAGCCAACTTTCGTGACTTATGAGTTGAATGTAATAGAACTTTATACTGAGCGCCGATAGACTAGTTATGAGCGGTGATGCCTTCTTTCGACAAGGGCGGAGGTTTACTTAACTCTCATGAGATGATACTGTCCGGCATGACGGGTATGGGTCTCCTTATATATCCCAGTCTTTGAACCAATACTGTCAATATTGAGATCGGGCAGGGTTTAATTCCCATGTACGCTAGCATGTTTTTGGTCACTTTGGCGTGATTCCACCTTTTTTCCATGTGGGGTTTCATGACACTGTATTTCATGATGCTCACATGATCTATGTCAGTTAAAGTTAAAGTTCCCAATGAATAAATGAATGAGGCTTGCCTCAAATGATGCACATAATGAAATGAATGGCACCAAAGGTGTTAGGGAAGGATGATCAATAGGTGAGTTAGACTCAAGCAATGACATTAGGTCATTCTTTGTCATTGCACAGCGAACCCGATGAAAGTCTTAAACTACATCCTAGGTATAGCTGGTGTTCACACTAGACTATGAACGAAATGAATGAAGTACGTATGAATGAATGAAGCAAACTCAGTATTTGCTAATGAAGACTCCCTAGTTGAGGTCCCATATGTTGAGCCCTCATTTTTGGGAAGTCTTAATATCAAGTACATGATTCCAAGGTCTCATGGCATATGAACAAATGATATGAACAATGTTATGTGTTATATGAATTATGATATGTGCTATGTGTACGCTGTTGTGTGCTCTCTGCAAAATGTAATGTATGATGTTGCATGTTGATGTGATGGCATAACTTTCCTAATCCAAATTTGGAAAGCTGATAAACATTCCTAATCCAAATTTTGAAAAGTTCACTCACTTTCCTAATCTCAATTTTGCAAGTCCACTGACTTGACCTGTTACAATCATGTTGCTAGTAAAGAGGTATTCTTACTTATGCATGTCCTTTGTGTGTGCTTTTATATACCCATACTTAGTATAAGTGTGTACTAATCCTATACAACTCTAAACTTTTAGGTGCAGACACACGCGGAAGCTATAGCTAGAGGTTCAATGCTGGAGCTATCCGGACATCGAGTATTCATCACGACTTGGTAGTCCCTCATTCTTTCGAGGATGCTTGCCCATTTACATTGTAGCTTAGTTTTACGATTGAGCTAGTGGAGTATGTTCCACAACCATTTCTTTCTCATTTTTGTTAAGACATTGTATGGGTGCTATTTTAGCAAGTACATCTTTATCGTTATAATGAACTGCTTCTTTCATTTGATTATCTTAATGTTAGATGGTTGATTGTGAACAGTTATATATGTAATAGAATGTTTATCAAGCATGTTATGAAATAAAAAGTTTTAAATTTTCCGTTAAAATTAACCTAGATGAAGTAAGAATGACTTATGTAGGCTTGTCTACGACCTCTAAGAGGTCAAGGACGCTGATCTCGTCTGGGGTATAGATTTCGGTTGTCAAAAAGTTGGTATCAGAGCACTAGGTTAATTTACAAAAATAATAAGTTCACATCAACCACATTGAGTAGTTTTTATGTCATGGTAGTGAAGTTCACCACTATCCTGGATCAGAGACTGCATGATGTGTAGGAAAATTTCCCTTATTCTAATCTTATCGTTCCTTTCCTACTGTTTGACTTTTTGGTGTTATGAGCGTGTATAACATCAAATCCTAGTTGTTTACAGAGAATGGACACTAGGAGGGATATTGGTAAGAGGAGAGAAGTAGCAGCTACTTGGGACAATCAAGTTCCACCCCAGGCTCCAGTTGAAAGAGTAGCCATGCCAGTTATCCTTCTAGGTTGGCTGATGCTGAGGTGAGGGCATCTGTGGCCCATATGGAACAGACCATCACCATGAAAGCTCAGGCCATGAATACCCAAGTGAACCGGCAAAATGTTCAAAGGGAGAACCTACCAGTATGTAGCATGGCTGACAGGATACGAGGCATTACAAAGATGAATCCTCCTGTTTTCATAGGGTCCAAGACATCATAGGATCCCTGTAATTCATGGATGAGGTACACAAGATTTTGGTGGCCATGGGGGCCACAAATACTGAGAAGGATGAGCTGGCTTCTTATCCATTCAAGGATATTGCACAGACTTGGAGCAAGATGTGGAAAGATAGCCGAGCTTTGGGCGGAGTTGCGGTCACATGGGAGCTATTTAAGACAGCCTTCCTGGAGATATTTTTCCCTAGGGAGATGAGAGAGGCCAAGGTTGAGGAGTTTATCAACCTTAAACAGGGAAGGATGATAGTCAGGGAGTATTCCCTGAAGTTTGTGAAATTATCCAGGTGTGGCACTTCTCTTGTGTCTAACAACAGAGACGAGATGAGTAGATTCTAGATAGGGATTGCTGAGGATATAGTGGTGGAGTGTAGGGAAGCTATTATGCATGACAACATGGACCTTTCCAGGCTTATCGTCCATGTGCAGCAAGTGGAGGGAAGCAAGAAGAGGAAGCACACTAGGGCAGGAAACATGTAAAGGCAAGCTGAGAAGAATTTTTCAAGGAAGAGTAGTACTGAAATCAGGGATAAGCCCAGGTTTAAGAAGGGACTCTCCCACCATGGGGAGTCAAGTTCATCCAATTGTCTCTATGATAGGAATTCCGAGTCTAGAGTTAAGAGAAACAATGTAGTAGATACACCTCAAGAGAGACCACCTTGTAGGAAGTGTGCCAAACTACATGCAGGAGAGTGTATGATGGGCACTAACGCTTGTTACAGTTATGGCAAACAGGTTCACATGGTGAAGGATTGTCCAATTAGGAGAAGTCAAGAACAAGGGAAGGAGAGAGTTCAGTTTTATGGTACAAGTGAAGAGGATCCACGGAGGCAACGATTCTTTGACTTAAGTCTAGGGGTGCAGGGGAAGGCACCTCTGGTGGGGTGAGTATCCTTAATTAGTTCCTCAAGTATTTGTCTGTGTATGGTGTGTATGCACTAGTATGAGGTTAAAATGTTTGAGTCATCATGTTGGTTACTGGTTTGTATGATTTATATGTTTACTTATGTTGTATGCTTTTATGAGACTAGTTTAGGAAAGAGTTCCTTAGTCTATTAATGTGAAACTACTTGTAGGTTTCAAGGATGTGCGCCATCATGTTAATATGTGAATCAGATATTCACCAATGGGGAGTATTGGATTACCTATGCGTGCGTACGTTCTATAGCTGACTTATTGTCAGTAAAGAGTAGTTTCATTCGGGGATGAGTGTTCCTAAGGAGGGAATAATGTAACAACCAAAAAAATGAATAAGACAAGAAATGCTTAATATGTCAAGAATGCCTATGATTAGACCAGGGTTCACACGGATTGATGCGCGTAGAATCAGACCTCAAACCCTTGTTACATCCAAGCCAAATAACTCGGGGAGTTAATTGCGCTTCACAAGGTTGGGTCCAACTATGTACGATTCTTTAATATGAAGATTTACTTGAAGGAGTCTTTACCGGATTGAAAAAATAAAAATCTTAGGTTTGGAGGGTCTAGGGGTAAAATGGTCTTTTTCCAGGCTAAGGGCAGTATCGTAATTACCCTAAATATATAATTAATTATATAATTAATAAGGTGGAGCGGTATTTTGGGGAGAGAGGGCCGAAATTGGGCTCTTGAAGTAAAGTCTTGCTCCACCCGGATTCGAACCTAGGTCGAAGCAATGAATCAAAGTAATTTTTATTTAAGCTATTGAATTAATGTAATTAATTAATAATTATTATTCATTAGATGATTTAATATAAAATAAAAATCAGATTTTTATTAAGTACACAAAACCTTATTGACTAAATCCTAAAACTAGACTCCTAAGCCTCCTACAACCCACCACCTCTCAATCAGATTTAAGGAAGAGTAAAAGAAAAAAAAATTGAGGCGTGGGAATCGAACCCACAACCTCTAGGCAGTGAAGGAGGGTAAAGAAAATGAAAGAAAAGAAATGTGAGGCGTGGGAATCCAACACACGACCTCGAATTAGTGAAGGAGAGTAAAAGGAAATGAAAAAAAAGAGATGTGAGGCGTGGGAATCGACCCCACGGCCTCCTAGGCAGATTTAGGAGAAAAATTAAAAGAAATTAAAAAGGGGTTGTGGGGGTTCGAACCCACAACCCATCGGCCAAACGAGAGAAATTTAAAGGCAATGAACATAAAAAGTAAATGAGGTTGTGGGTGTTTGATCCCACATCCTCTTAGTTCCATTAAGCGAAAAATGAAGAGAGAAATTAAGGGAATAATAAAATGAAGGCATTGGGGCTCGAACTTGGGTCCCCAAGCTGTATAGATCTAACTTAAATGAATTACAAAATGTAAGTGTTGTTTAAGGGATTTGAAAACCGGGTTCCCTATCCCAAATTCTGTATAGATACATAAGTCATACGTGAATTAAATGTTCAAGAATAATGCTTCCTACTTAGATTGAAATTGAGATTTTGGCATACATACAAGATGCATAAGTCCTGTACCACATAATCTTAGAAAAATATGAATTACTTAAACGAATAATGAATGAAGCCTCATGGCTTGTATGTATAGATCCATAAGTCTAACATACACTTAAAAAATAAGTTAACCTACGATGTATGTAATGAAATGATGTAACCCTAGAAGGGTTAAGTAAGAGTGTAAAACACACTAAATGGCCAAGTGCATTGGCATATGATGAAACGAATATTATGTAATAAAATGATGAAACCCCAGAAAGGTCATGTAAGAATGTTAAACACACAGATGGCCAAGTACATTGACATATAATGAATTGAGCATTCACGTAAAAAGGGGTGAGTAATATGAAGAACAAATGTGCTAATGTTAATGAATATGGTGACAACATGATATGAGGCTAATGTAAAAGATGAGAGCAATCTCAAATTAGTATAAATACATGTTACCAAAATGTACTCACCTATGAGAGTGTAAAGTTAACGAAGAGACCAGTCTCTATAAAAGTATTGAGAAAAATACACTTAATACTAATGATGAGATGAGAAATTATCTATTGAGCATGATGTCCTCATACTAGAAGTCAACTTTCGTGACTTATGAGTTGAATGTAATGGAACTTTACACTGAGCACGAATAGACTAATTATGAGCGGTAATGCCCTCTTTCGAGAATGGCGGAGGTTTACTTAACTCTCATGAGATGAGACTTTGTGGCATGAAGGGTAAGGGTCTCCTTATATATCCTAGTCTTTGAACCAATACTGTCAGTATAAATATCTAGCAGGATTCAATTCCAATGTACGCTACCATGTCCGTGTGGGGTTTCATGACACTGGATTTCATGATGCTCACATGATCTATGTCAGTTAAAGCTAAAGTTCCCAATTAATGAATGAATGAGGCTGCCTCAAATGATGCACATAATGGAATGAATGGTATCAAAGGTGTTAGGGAAGGATGATTAAGAGGTGAGTTAGACTCAAGCAATGACATAAGGTCATTCTTGGTCATTGCACAGCGAACCCGATGAAAGTCTTAAACTACATTCTAGGTATAGCTAGTGTTCACACTAGCCTATGAACGAAGTGAAATGAAGTATGTATGAATGAATGAAGCAGACTCAGTGTTTGCTAATGAAGACTCCCTAGTTGAGGTCCCATATGTTGAGACCTCATTTTTGGGAAGTCTTAATGTCAAGTCAATGCTTTCAAGGTCTCGTGGCATATGAATAAATGATATGAACAAAGTTATGTTTTATATGAAATATGATATGTGCTATGTGTACGCTGTTGTGTACAGTGTACAAAGTATGATGTTCCATCTTACTCTCATGGCATAACTTTCCTAATCCAAATTTGGAAAGCTCATGAACATTCCTAATCCAAATTTTGAAACTTCACTCACTTTCCTAATCTAAATTTGGGAGGTCGCTTGACCTGCTATAATCGTGTTGCTAAGAAAGAGTTACTCTTACTTATGCATGTCCTTGGTGTGTGATTTCATATACCCATACTTAGTACAAGTGTGTACTAACCCTATACAACTCTAAACTTTTAGGTGCAGGCACAGGTGGAAGCTAGAGCTACAGGATCAATGATGCAGCTATCTGGACGTCGAGTATTCATCTGGACTTGGTAGACCCTCATGCTTTCGAGGATGCTTGCCCATTTACATTCTATCTTAGTTGTAGGATTGATGTAGTGGAGTATGTTCCACTAGAATTTCTTTTCCGTTTTTGTTCAGAAATTGTATGGGTGCCATTTTGGCAAGTATATCTTTATCGTTATAATAAATAGCTTCTTTCATTTGATGATCTTAATGTTAGATTGTTGAAGGTGAACAATTATAGATGTAATTTACTGTTTAGTAATCATGTTAGGAAACAAAAAGTTTCAAATTTTCCGCTAAAATTAACCTAGATGAAGTAAGAATGACGTATATAGGCTTGTCTGCGACCTCTGAGAGGTTGACAACACTAGTCTCTTCTAGGGTATGGATTTTGGTCGTGACAGCTGCGCACCATTGATACAGTTGAGCGCTCTGCAGTCACTTGGTGAGCCTCCTTACATTCGGACGGACATCCCATTCTTTGTTTTTGTAGCTTAGTTTTTAAGGATTTTGTGGGGTCTGTTCGAACATCCATCTCAGTTATTAGAGGCTTCATACACTTATAGGCACTTAGTAGTTCAGTAGTCTTTTCATTTTCATTCTTTATGTTAAAGACTTGGGTCACCAATTTTGTCACTTTGACTGTTTAAAGTTTTAAAACATTCCAGATAGTATTATAATTTTGTTCAGTTAATTTCTTTTATTCTCATAGTGTGATTGTTGTTTTCCGCTTAGTAAGTAAGTCATTCCAAGGGTTCTCTTGAGGCCAGCAATGTTTTCCGAGTGCGGGCAACGTCTAAGGTGTAGGCTCGGGGCGTGACATCAAAAATTAATTTATAGTTGCCAAATTTTTTTTGTGAAGAGACGCTCGACGAAGTAAATTGTGTCACGCCCAGAGCTAGACCCTAGACGTGGCTAGCACCCAACAACCATTGCTGGACTTGAGCAAACCCTGGGCCTGACTTAGTTAACTCAGCGGAAGACTGTACTCATCTTAGATACAGAATTAAGAGCATTCTAATCAAATAACTTAGATAACTGTCATGGCAAAAATGGCAATTAAGTCTCAACATTTGAGCATATGAAATTATAAAATAAAAGAGACTACAGAATTGAACTACTATCTGTCTACGAAACCTCTAAACTGACTGAGATAGATGTTTAGATAGACCCCACAACCTACTAATGAACTAAAATAGTAAAGAAATAAAAAGGTATGTCCTCCGGAATGTACGGAGGCTCACAATCTGACTCTGGAGCGCTCAATGGGATCAATGATGCGATGAATGTTGATCCATGTTACCTGTGTGTGCATCGTAAAATGATGCTGACCAATTGGCATCAGTACATTGAATGTATGAGTATCCGAGTTGAATGATATACAACGACTTAAGCTATAGGGGAATAAGATGAACTTACCTTGTCTCTACTCAACTAAAGAATAGCGCTCAACTCAAAGTATATATGGAAAATAATTTGAAACACATGCAATATATACAAAGCCTATAAAATCATAAAACAACTTAGTTCGTTAAAGAAATGTAATAACAAACTTAATTTTACTTATATATAAAAGTAATGTAGTTCTGCGGGAGTTTCTCTAACCGACAACCACCACTGTGAGCCTTAGTGGTGATACAACATCTCGCCCACGCTGTCAGAACTATTCTATACTTTCACATGATTATTTTAAATGTATGACCCATTAATACCCATGATGGCTATATGGTTAACATGGAGACTTTATATTATGATTTTAAAATATCCTCTTTCCTCTTGGGTTGAGATGATTTGCTCAACCCTTTTAGCTTTAAAAATCCCACTTGAAATCGATGTTCCCTTTTCATTCTCAAAACTCTTTTGGAAATCTTAGTTCCTCTTGAATTTAAATTTGAAACATTTATAAACTTTTAGGGAGTACTTAGTTTCCTTATAACTTATGAGAAATGAACTAAACTCATACTCTTTGTTTAACTTGAAATTTAACTCTTAGGGAATACTTAGTTTTCTTATAGCTTTTGATAGCTTAATTCAACTCTTTTACTCTTTGCTCAAATCATTTGCTTGAACCTTAAAAAAAGTTAAAATGTTTTAGGGACTTACTTTGACTTGCTTTTTAACTTTAAGACTGGACTCTTAACCTCTTTGAGTTTGATCTTAACTTCCCTTAAATTGGATTATAGATTCAAGGATCATGATCTCATGTTTATGGATGATTTCATGATGTTTTAGATGTACTTTAGAGTGGTGTAATTGGCTAGGAATTGTAGGTACATCGCATAGGAACTCACACGGAAAGATAAGGGAAAATTGGGGTCTCCAGTTGACCTTTGCCCTCTGAGAGAAGTGGAGCGCCAGATCCTGATGGATAAACTCTTGTCTGAGGAGCTCGAGCTGGCACGATGCGCCAAGGTCTGTTAGACAGAGCCTGCCCTAAGGGGCTCTGGCAGGCGCAACACCCCAGGGGTTGTTAGATGGGACCTCCGATTTTCCTCTTTGTTATTCATCTATAAACCTCCTAAACATCCATGGATACCACCGCAAATACTTAGGATCACTAGATACCTCATCACCCAATATATTAGACCCAAAAACAGTCCATAAACATGCATCAAATCTACTATAGATAAACTACATTTCAACAAAAAGAATTTCACATTTTTTGGTGAAGAACTTCCATGTTCATCATTCAATAAACTCTAACTTGATGAATTGAATCAAATTTGGGTGTGGGCTAAAGTACCGAACACAGAATTTTCTCACATACCTCGATAGTGATCACCCTTGACGAAATCCATGCAACGATCTTGGAGTTCTTGGACAATTCTTGATCTACCTCTTCTTTTGTCTTTTCTCCCCAACCCTAAGCATTCTTAATTTTTTTTTAAACTGAATATGGACTTGGTTTTTACCCCTAAATAATCCTTAAAGCGAATTAGGAAATGCTAGGATAAAAAGACAACTTTGCCCTTACAGAATTATAGATTGGATTTCCTCAGTCCAAAAGCCCAACTTCCGAAAGACGTATCTCCCTCACACGACATCAGATTTGCGCAAACTCGTCTTCGTTGGAAAGATATTCTCAAGGGAATTTCAACCATATGAAGAAATAATCTAAACATCTCCTGATCTTGAAGTTATAGCCATTTGAAAATGACTGAAACTCACTTTTAAAAGTTGCAAATTTTCAAGGTTTCCTTATTTATTCCCAAAAATGATTTTTCTTGGTTTATTAGCTTATTCTTAGTTAATTCAATTTACGAGATGTTAGAAATTGGGCTCGCCGAACCACTCGAGCCTCCCTTTGGTCACTCCCATTGCCTTTCTACTTTGGCATTAAGCATCCTCAAGGTCTATAAGTGGCGATCTAGCACTGCATCACAGAACTACTTGGCGATCCGCCGACTGCTTATTTCTCTCGCTGACTTGGTTTCTTCTCTCAGATCTTCGAACACTAGAACTTTAGGCCATTAGATGTACCACACGACAGCATGTTGAGTGCCCTTCGCGATCCTCAAGCTCGCAAATTTTTATTTCTTAAGCCTATTTGTTCTTATTTTGCATGTTAGCATACTTGCTTTGCTGCTCAATCCATATTCGTGAAAATTAAGGATTTAACATTAGTTATTGGAACAAAAAAAGCATTTGAGGACACTAAATTTTAGGGGTTGTGGGCAAATAAATGGTGATCAAAAATACTTTAGATGAGTCGTCGAGCGAACTACGCGTGATTAGGCTTCTCTTAGAATATTAAAGAACAAAACTCAACTAAATCATGATATTAAAGGTGATCAAGAGGTACTTTGGCGAACCGCCGTGTGGTTCGACGAGTTCAACCTAGCTCGCCAAACTGTCCAACATTATATTTTTGAGCCCCGACTCCCAAAATCAAACCCATACACACCGATTACAAAATAAAACCACATACAAACTAAATTAATCCCACACCCGTACAATCAATACAATCACTGTACTCAGACTTCCCCCGGTTTAGCAAAAATTGGTCATTTGATGACTTTTGTCCTTAAGAATGACGTCAAACACTCCATAATTGGGTAAAGCACGTCATTTAGCACAATATGGGTTACTCAGACATCACCCAACTAGGCCTAAAAATAGTTTAACATAAACCACAAGTTATTGGTCAATTTATAAGAACGAACTCGAGAAATCAAATTTTAAACAACTTAGGAAACATTATGAGAATATGAAAGGCAACAAACATAAATTTCTTATTTCAGAGAGGCCCTGCACATATCAACATAATTTATAATGATTCATTTGAATTTGCTGGTAATTACTAGTTTGGGGTTCGGAAAACCAACCTTTGTGACGGAATATGAATTTCTAATGCTAGGAGACAAAGAATTCCTTCATCGAACACAAGATTAACAAGCAAAAATAAATAAAATACAAAAATATAAAAAAAAACTAAGTGTAGGTGTGATTTAATGAAGTTGA
Source organism: Solanum chilense (assembly GCA_032847665.1). Classification (NCBI taxonomy): domain Eukaryota; kingdom Viridiplantae; phylum Streptophyta; class Magnoliopsida; order Solanales; family Solanaceae; genus Solanum; species Solanum chilense. The sequence continues at coordinate 6,055,835 of JAPDHL010001909.1, read as the reverse complement.
AAGTGAGGGACTATAAAAGGGTTGGAAAGGTTTCAACCTTTCGTGTTTTAAAAACATTAATTTCACAACTGTTTTGTGATATAAGTTTTCCTTGCTGAAATAATCAGTGGGACGCCGAGGGGTTACTTACCTCATCGTGTTTTACATGAGTTCAAACTAGTTTTGGGGTCCAAACGACGAATAAAGTGGGCTCGTCGACCTGTTCAATGAGTCACCGATTTGACCATAGACTCACCAATTCTTACTGACTGTATCCTTGTAATTTCTAGAGTCCAACATTGGTCCAAGTCGAGCTCGCCAAATTCTTCCACGAGTCACCGACTATACTCTTGTCTTTCCAACAGGCATTTTGCAAACACATTCTACTTCTCCACCTGCACAATCAACAAAAGTTATTTCACCAACACAAATAAAACAAAATAACATAGGTTGCCTCCAAAGAAGCACCTCATTTAAAGTCACATGACGGAATTACCAAATATAACTTCATTCTTGGGGTTTGCCATAGTGTCATTAGGGAATTCTTGTTGTCTCGAGTTATGATGCAAAAAAATCTGACCCATTTAGGTCCCTCACTTCTTGATAGATACGGAATGAGAGGTCACCACCTTGCTGAGAGTCAATGTATCTTCCATAATTTCCTTCAATACTTTAACAAAACCTACAACCTTGTTGAGAATACGCAAGAGCATATCCTGAGTCCATCCACTCTCAAATTCTTTAGATTTTGACTCTAATGGGTTCTCCCCATCTCTTTCCTTCCAAGTGGTGTTTCAATCCCTCAACTCTCTATCATGGTTCGTTTATCTCTCACCTCTGGTCCAACTTTTGTTACCACCCGATCATAAGTAGTTTGCACAATAACCTATTCCTTTGTTGGTTAGGATGTTCACTTCCTCATTCTACAATGCTTCCAACTTGGCCTCAGTAGTGTTATGTGACCCAACATGCATAACATTAACACTTCTAGCATCAACACCCATGACATTTTCGGCTAAAATGTAAAGTTGGATCATCATCTTCATAACGTTTTTGTCCCTCTCTTGATATTTTAAATTTGTTCCTTTGCCAATTTAAAAGTGAGAGGGAATATATGATCTTCACGGGTGTACTATGCCAGGGTAATCGTGGTCATTCTATCAAGTAGGTGGGCTTCTATCACATACGGCTATTGCATTAAACCGTCCGGAGAAAGTTTATCAATCACTCCCTTGTTTACTGAATCAAGTCTTCTGTAAAAATACTGCAGCAAAACGTTATCGGGAAATCCATGAGTTGGGCATTGCAGCACCAACTTCTTAAATCTTAGCCAAGTCTTATGGATTGGCTCACCCTCCAAACACTTGAAGCTTCGGATGTTATCCCGAAGATTCATCATCTTCGAAGGGGGAAAGAATTGCACTTGAAATGCGGTATTGAGCTCTTCCCACAAAGTGATAGAATATCTTGGCAACTTATCCAACTACTTATACGCTTCTCCTATTAGAGAAAATGGGAACAACGTCTACCGGATCGACTCTTGGGATATGTTCTTAAAGAAAAATGGTCAACAAATATCAAAAAATTTCTTTCTATGCTCATGGGGATCCTCATGACCCAACCCAAAAAACAACCCTTTCAATTGTAAGAGCTGCAGCGTGGTGCAGTGAATGTGGAACACAACATTCCCTTGTGTTGGAGGCAAATGAATGTCACCAACTCCAACCACTAGAGTTGGGTCATTAACATTCGGTTCATTGACATCATTGAGATTTCCATCGTCATCTTTGTGACCCACTTTGCTACCATGGCTTCAATAAACACTTATTTCCTCTGTTAAACAAAAACACAAAAACCAAAGTTAAAATTTAGTACATTAAACTATGACTAAAAAGAACAAAATTCAACTTTCACAAAATAATTTCAAACAACACCACACCCCGGCAGCGATGCAATTTTGATTTGTTATTTAAACGACACTTCATTCAATTCTAAGAGTCAACGCTTGTTAATCAATATATAATCCAACTAAATGAGTTGGGGTCGAATCCCACATGGAGCGGTACGTGTTTCACATTAAATTGGGTAGTATGAGTATTGCCAAATCAAGTATAGTAATAAAAATTATCGAATAAAGAAATTGTTCAAATTAAAGGGTTATACGAATGTCAAATGGGGATTTCGGTTTTATAAATAACCGTCAAAAAGGCGCAAATAATATAAATTAACAATAATGAGACGGGTTTCTAGTATGTGATCGAGTATAGGCTAATATAGACAAATGGGCAATTGCAAGTATTAGTAAATATCTAGATATTAATGAGTAGTCTAGGCTATAGTGAAGGTAAATTTTCTCTCAAATAATTTACCTCGAATCAAGTGATTTCTCTCGAACATCAACGAGCATGCCAAATAAGAGCAACCCACACCTTAATCCATTCATTCCCTCGAGCTAAATGTGTGGGATTGGTTTTAGGTTTCACTCTCTAAAGCTTAACCCAAGTCAACCAAATACCCAAAAACCATTAATCAATAATTTTAGTTCAAAAACCATTATCTCGAGCAAGACAAGAACACAAACATAGAACTGCATTTGCAACTACAATTCTTAAATTAAAGGACAATTAATTATTAAACTCACTAAATAACATTAAACTAACACTTAAAAGTAACCATAAGCTAAATATACCTATAATCACATAATTACACCCCAAGAATTTTGATTTTAGATAGACATCATAAAAAGGTAAAAACCGTTACCAAACTGAGTATCAATCAACTAGATAAGAGTGATTTGTCCTTAAAATGCTCCAATTTTAAGATTCTCAATGACCCACTTCTAATTACTCAAAAGTGTACTTATTCAATCCTTCAAAGATAAGGAAAAACATGAGAAAACTACCCAAGATTGTTCTCCAGAATAATTGATAAAAGATGAAAAATTAGATTGATGATTCATGCTAAACTAAATGTTCAAAAATGTATTTATAGTAGTCAAAAATATATTGCGAACTGCAACTCGGTGAAGTAATTCGGGCTCGCCAAACCACTCAGCGAGCCGCCCTTTGGTCACTTCCATTGACCTTCTACCTTGGCATTAAACCTACTTAAGCTATGTACCTCGGGGTGATTTATCACTGCATTACGAAACTACTCAATGATCTATCGACTGCTCTTTTCGCTTGGCGACTTGGTGTCTTCACTCAAGGTGGAACAATGGATCTTTGGGCGGTCAGATTTGCCACTCGATGACACGCCGAGTGATCTTGGAGATCCTCAAGTTCACTATTTTCAATTCTTCATCTTGTTTTGTCGCTTTTTTTTCATGTTAGCATCCTTGCTTTGTTGCTCGATCCATATTCCTGAAAATAAGAGATTTGGCATCAATTATTGACACTAAATAAGCATTTGAGGACAATAAATCTATATAAATTAATCTCTAAATAAGTCCAAATCTCACACTTATCAAGATAAAACATCATGTGGCGACCAACATACAAGAGAAGATGTTGCTTAGCTCTTAAAAAAAACTTTTTCTCTTCTCCTCCAAACATGTATACTTTTTCATGCCTATTTTAAACTTGTAAAACCTTTTCTTCCTACTCCAAACCCAACACCTTATATTCATCACATATATCCTACCAATCCTAAACTATACAAACACATTCTATTACCATGTAAATATTAAAGAGCGACTAAACCAATAATAAGTGATTCAACCCAGAACACAAGGCCAAAGGTCAACCCAAATAACTATAAAACCCAAAACGTATCTTTGAATTTGAACTCTAGAAATTGAAATAATATTCCAATGCAAAACCAATCTATATATGTAACCACATAAAGCCTCACTCTAGTGATTACCTTCTACTCATGATCTTCTAGAAAATACAAGTTGCATTTAATTGTTGGCCCCAAGTAATAGAGATTACAACTAAGAATCCACGAAGGACCGTCCGAGTGCAAAACTATGTAAACCACCCTAATCAAAAGAAATTCAACTGGTAGGTAGATAAAAACATATCAAACCTTTCAATAGTTAGGCAACAAAAACCATACAACCGCAAGGTAACCACAATGGTGCACACAAAACCTTACATCCTAAAACAATTGAATATGTTTAATCCACAAATTACTTGTACTTAATCAGAAGATGAGCCTTCTGAAAAGATTCCCATTCTCGAACAAAAAGTTTAGAAGTCGTCAATGAACAAAACCACATATTTCCAAAAAAAAAAGTATGACTTAATAAACCATAGAGAAAACCATTTTGGAACTCCAATAAAACAAAGGTATTAAAAAGTGATTAGAAAGAAAGAAAGAAGTCTTGCTCACAATGTCGAAGGTTACAGTAACACAGAACTCAATTAATGATAGATAAACACTAGGATGTCCGTAAAGGGGAACTATACCCCGATGTTGGTGAAATGAATCAATAAACAACAAAGTGGACACCCTTGTTCAAAAGTTATGTACTTCTCTATGTTGGTTATTAATAGAACATATGTGTATTACTTAATAGTCCCCACAAACCCTACAAAACCTTCAACAGAAAACGTGTGGCGAATATATCACCATACTTGTAATATTTTAAACTACTCACCTTCAAACCTCCATAACTCAAATACAACCATCCAACACTACACTATTCCACCGCTGACTTAACTACAAATTTTAAACACCAAGCCAACCGTAAAGAGACAAAACAGGAAGACCAAAAAGAGAAAAACGTAAACCTTGCCACAAAGAAACAAAGAATACGATTTAGGCAAGGCAAAGAATTGCCGAAAGTAATTTTAAGCCAGCAAATCAAAAGATTACACATTCTAGCACAACACTCTCTCAACAACTAATGTCATAATAACAACTAAACAAGGAACAATGAGTGACAAATGAATTCGGCATAGATAACCTAGAAAAGAATAACAAAAAAAAATAACTTTCCTAAGAAATATAGTTAAGCATTATTCCACAACCAGTCCAAACATAAAAACAATGCCAACACTATTCACTACTAAATGGAATCTCCTAGATGGGGATAAAATAGACACAGACAAAATCGGTATTTCACAAAAAATAGTAAGTTGATAACAAGACACATAGGAATGTATGGGAATTAAATCGCAAATCCATACCCCATGAGCAAGCAAGGGGTAAATTAAATATGAGGTTACACTTATACTATCGATACCTCGAAACTCAACCCTAAGAGAATTGAATGGAACATTTGTGACCCCTAATTGATCACATACATCACCAATTACAATATAAGGGCACCACTACTAATACTCTAGGGACCTACCCTAGCTAACTTTATAAAGACCCTAGGGGCCTGAAATTGCTGACCATGTTGTATCTAAGGTCGACTCAATAAAATTCATTAGTGGAGTTGTTGAGCTTGAACAATCATAACAATTCCCACAGAAAATAACTTGCTAAGATGGCCCAACGAAAATGGAATTAACCCAGAACCTGAATATCCAAAATGATAACACTAAGAAATTCATTCTGGACACTATCCACTCTAGGTACCATAACTTTCCACACTATAACCTAGAACCCGATGTGCTCTCTCCATAGGTCTGGTAGGTTGAGAGAGAGGATGATCCTAACCGATATGATTTCTACTTTGGGGTGAGATTCTCCCACCTTGTAATGATGGAATGGTCTTTTAATACTAATTGAGGAAGCATCAATTCATGCTTACTCCATAACAATCGCATGATAAACCACATAGGGAAAATAGGACCTAACTGTGATCAAGTGTTTTAATGCTAGATGAAGAAGAAAATTCAACCCTCTATTGAATAACTCAATCGTGCATTTCCCTATAATAAATAATGAAGGAGTATGTGAATCCTACTTGATTACTTGATCGTGTAGACAACATATATGGAACCCTACTTGTGACGTACAACCTCAACTCTAGCCTGTGAATCATAAGTTGATCAAATAACCTCACTAGAATTTGTTTTACTTATGGAAACACCTGAAATCCCACCAATGAATCTTGGAGAGTCAAGACAGCAACTGAGTCTATCAAAACATAGTCTGCTCCCTAGGTATGTAGATGTCAATAAAGATCTTAGATGTCCTAACAAGGGATCAAAGACCTAGTGGTATAATGCGATGTCACATCCACATCCCTCCAAGTGTTCGTTCTAGACATCTAAGAGAAGTAGATTCTAGATAAGTTTTTTTTAGAGGTTAATAAAAGGAAAAAAATACACGATAAGGAATAAAAAAAAACACAATAAGGAATCAATGATGGGATTTTAAAGATTTTTCTATAGCATCCTTAGTCTTTAAGAACGGATACAAATGTCTCCATACCAATACGGAAGACTAGACTATATACTTTCTCTCATATCGATGTTACAAAAAAAACCTAGAGCTGTGATACCAATCTCTCACATCCCTTACATTCAGATCATGATGACACCTGCTAGGTTCAACTAGTAGGAAAGCCAAACAAATAACACTAACTATCACTTGTGTGGGGACCGTGTAGTTATTTTTCTATGTGAGTATTTTTTTTGTTATACAAGATATGTTATTTTGATAATGTACCAATCCTTTTGTTAGACTGGGATCTGTCAATTCATCATCATAGGATGACCTAGTTGTATTGTACCTTTGGGTGATTCATTCATGTAGGATACAAGACTCTTTGAGTTAGTATTTTGTATGTTGCCTCTTTATGATCCCTTTTGATTCTTGATTAGAGTTGTTTATCCTTTTGTTATAAATGTTGAGTTGGTTTTAGTATTTGGGACCAAAGCCTCGGCTTAGGACAAATATGATTCTAGCTTACCTAATGTGCTCTAGGAATGCGATGTTTGCTATTTATACTTTTTGTGCTAGTTGTAGTTTTTAAATGATTATTCTTACTTTTTTATAGGCATTAAATAAAATATTTAGTCCAGTAATTTATTTGTAGATGAATTAAGGTAATAATAGTCCTCTAACACAAAGTTGATTTGAAATTTTTTTTATTAGTAGAGTTTCCATTCATGATTTTTCTTAGCTCAACCTGAAATGATCATATCATTTAAAATAGATGATTTTTATGGCCCATAGTCAATTAGATTTAAAGTCTATGATTCTTCTTTCAAACGCCACCAAGTGTATATCATTCCAAGACCTTTGTAGATAGTTATAATCATTTTACTAAATCATGTAGTGAACTTGGAGTTTACCTACCAGATAATTCTAAAAAGAAATAATTTTTTTCTCCATATACAACTAGGAAAACCTTAAAACAGTTTTCTAAATTTCTATAACCCCCTAAATATTATATTTCAAACGTTGAACATCTTCTCATACTCTCTCAAACCGTAAGATAAAATTGTTAAGGAAACCGAAACTTAAGACTTCAAAGCAATATACTTTCAAATATATTTTTTTAAAAAATATTCATACAATGTTCTTTCAAACTTATTTCAAGATTTTTCTACAAGGTAAATCCTTTTCTACAGATTTTAATCCTTACAATTGAAATTCCTTCTTATATTCATGAATAATTAATTTAAATCTTAACACTTGACTGTAGGAATTTCAAGAAACTTAGATAAAAATGTCAAGAAGCGATTTCTAAATTGTTTTTCTTCAAGTAAGGGTTCTTTTTTCAAGATTAATAGAGCTTCTAAGGCATGTAAGATTATCAAAGTGAGGGATTTTGTTCTTTCCTGCTCCCTACTTCTACAATATATATTTCGTTAGATCAAGGCTAGGGTTTTACCCCACATTCTATTATTTTGAATTCCCATTATCGCTTACAGTGAATTCTTGATTTTATTAGCAATATTTGTTGGGAAAGACAAGACACTAACAAAGAATGCCTGACAGGATAACAGCGGAAGAATACTCAAGTCTATACTTTCGCTTCTCGATCTGAATCAAGAGAAGACAAACAACCACAAGCAATATGATAGTAAGGCAGCAAGTAATTCAACCAAACAAATATAACAAGGCAATAATAAATCAATCACACAAGACACCAAGACTTACGTGGAAAACCCTTCGATGTGAAGAGTAAAAAACCACGGGACCAAAAGCTCCACTATAATCACCAAGAGTTACAATATTGTTATCAAAAATTTTCCAAAAAACAAGTGCCAAACAACGAGCAACAACAAAATAAGATTGCACCAAATCTAGAGAATTAAAGGAGCAAAATCACCAATTTCGCAGCTACTGTTCACGACAGCAAAACTGAAGCTGCAGGCCACCAAATCCAACTCTGTCAGTTCCTAATCAAAGATTGAGATGAAGATAATATGCTGTCCAAATATCATCTCAATCGGACAAGAAATGAAGCGGGAATCGCAATTTGAAGTTGGCTGTTAGGGCTGAATTTTGACTGTGAAAACTGCTCTCTTTCTCTCTTTTTGGCTGCTGAAAAAACTCTCTGTGTATATGAAAATAAGACCTAAATAGGCTTATATTTGCCTCATAAGAATGGGCCTATGGGCAAAAATGGGTTGGTCCAAATTGGGCTTTTATTTATCCACATAGGAAGGGAAAAAGGCCCATAACCCAACAATTCTCCCCTCACGACTATGTGGAGGAGACCGCCATCCCGGCGACCATGCAACAATCTTCAAACTTCCCTCTTGGCAAAGGTTTAGTAATCATATCGGAACCATTGTCATTTGTATGAATCTTTTCAAGCTCAAGCAACATAGAATCCAACACATCTGGAATCCAATGGTATCTCACATCAATGTGTTTAGATCGACCATGTAACGTAGAATTCTTGCCAAGATGTATAGAACTTTGACTGTCACAATAAAGCACATACCTCTCTTGAGCACAACCAAGTTCCCCCAAGAATCTCTTCATCCAAAGCAATTCTTTACAAGCTTCAACGACAGCAATAAGCTCAGCTTCTATAGTAGATAGAGCAACACATTTTTGCAACCTAGATTGCCAAGACACAGCTCCCCCTGCAAAAGTAACCAAGTACCCTGAAGTAGACTTGCGAGTATCAACATCACCAGCCATGTCTAAATCAGCATAACCACAAAGAATAGGCTTCCCTGTACCAAAACACAAACTCAGACTAGAAGTGCCACAGAGATATCTCATAACCCACTTCACAGCATTCCTATGTTCTCTTCCCGGATTAGAAAGAAAACGGCTAACAACTCCAACAGCGTGAGCAATATCCGGTCTTGTACAAACCATCGCATACATCAAACTACCAACAGCTGAAGCATAAGGAACTTTCTTCATATCTTCCTTCTCATCATCACTAGAAGGACACTGTTTCGTGGTCAATTTGAAGTGCATAGTTAAAGGTGTACTGACAACCTTAGCTTTGTCCATGCTGAATCTGCGAAGTACTTTCTGAATGTACTTATCTTGTGATAATACCAATTTCTTGGCCTTTCTATCACGGACAATCTGCATGCCAAGAATCTGCCTTGCTGGTCCTAAGTCTTCCATAGCAAAAGACTTACTCAACTCTTGCTTCAACTTCTGAATCCTGCAAGTATTATGACCAACAAGCATCAGAGAACTTTTGCACAAAAACACAATGGTTTGAAAAAGTCTTCTTGAAGCCGTGCTGACTCATAAAAGAACCAAACTTCCTGTACCACTGCCTGGGAGCTTGTTTCAAACCATACAAGCTCTTCTTCAATGTGCAAACATAATTCTCTTTACCCTTTACTTCAAAACCTTCCGGTTGCTCCATATAAATTTCTTCATCCAAGTCACCATGGAGGAAAGCAGTTTTAACATCCATTTGCTCAACTTCTAAATATAGACTTGAAGCCAAGCCTAGAACCACACGAATGGATGACATCTTCACAACTGGAGAGAATATCTCATCAAAATCAACTCCTCTTTTCTGATTAAATCCCTTGACAACTAATCTAGCTTTGTACCGTGGAACTGGATTACCATCTTCATGTTTCACCCTAAAAACCCACCTGTTTTTCAAAGCTTTTTTGTCTTTAGGTAACTTAACCAAATCAAAGGTATAAATATCATGCAAGGATTTAATCTCATCTTCCATAGCATCAAACCACCTTTCTTTTTCTTCACTTTTCATGGCCTCATCAAGACTCTCAGGTTCTCCCCCGTCAGTCAAGAGTACATACTCATTGGTAGAATAACGAGATGAAGGAATTCTTTCTCTACTAGATCGTCTGAGAGAACTCTCTAGAGCATCTATAATTGGTTGTTGGACAACCACATCATCTTGCACTGGAGCATCAACAACATCATGCCGGTCATTCTGAACATGATCACCATCTTCATTATCAACTTGATTTTCATCATTATGAAGATTTTCTTCCGGTGCAATAGTCAATGGAACTGGATCAACATCAACTAAGCTCTCACTACTCTGAAAATCAACCTTGTCAGCTTTGTCAAAATCTTCAATTGTTTGGTCTTCAAAGAACACAACATCACAGCTTCTAACAAGTTTCTTCTCAAAAGGATCATAGAAATGATAGCCAAATTCATCTTGACCATAACCAATGAAGATACACTGCCTAGTTTTAACATCCAACTTTGACCTTCATCTTTAGGAACATGTACAAAGGCTTTACACCCAAAGACTCTAAGATGATCATAAGAAACATTCTTATCAGTCCAAGCTCTGTCATGGACATCACCATGTAAAGTAACAACAGGAGATAAATTGATAACATAAGCAGCAGTATTAAATGCTTCTGCCCAAAAGGAATCTGACAGCTTAGCATCTGAAAGCATACATCTAACCCTCTCAACTAGAGTTTTGTTCATCCTCTCTGCTAAACCATTTAACTGAGGAGTCTTTGGAGGAGTTTTCTGATGCCTAATACCCTGCTCTCTGCAATATCTATCAAAAGGACCAATATACTCACCACCATTATCTGAGCGGATGCATTTCAATGTCTTCCCTGTTTGTCTTTCAACCAAGGCCTGAAAACTCTTGAACACATCAAGTACTTGATCCTTGGACTTCAAATGAAATACCCAGAGTTTGCGAGAATGATCATCAATAAAAGTCACAAAGTAAAGTGCACCACCATGAGATCTTACCTTAAAAGGACCACACAAATCAAAATGTACCAACTCCAGCAAATCAAGCTTTCTTGAAGGCGGATGACTCTGAAAAGAAACTCTTTTCTGTTTACCGGCTAAGCAATGAACACATTTCTTCAACTTTGCTTGTTTCACTCCAGAAAGCAAATTTTCTTAGCCAAATTATCAATCCCCTTCTTGCTCATATGACTCAGCCTTCTATGCCATAACTCTGATGAAGTATCATTCTCCACCAAATTTACTGAGTCTATGGACATGGAGCCCTGAAATACATACAAGTTAGACAACTTGTCACCACGGGCAACAATCATCAAACCTTTAGTAAGCTTCCACTGGCCAACACCAAGTGTATTAACATAACCCTCATCATCAAGATATCCCACAGAAATCAAATTCAAGCGAACATCTGGAGCATGCTTGACATTATTGAGAACTAGTTTGGAACCATTGTTACTTTCCAAACAAACTGTCCCAATGCCAATAATTTAACTTCATGATTATTGCCCATTTTCAACGTTCCAAAATTACCTGGAGTATAAGAAGAAAATAATTCCTTCTTTGGCGTGACATGAGAAGTAGCACCAGAATCCACAAACCAGCTAGACTCATCACGAACAAGATTAATGGCATTTGCATCACAAGAAACAAGAAGATCATCATTAGCAACAACAACAACACGATTTTCATTATCGCCTTCTCTCTTTTGTTGTCTCATATCTCTCTTGTGCTTGTAACAATATTTCATGATATGCCCATTCTTGTGGCAATAGTCACATGTAATATTCTTGTATTTAGACTTTGACTTGCTTCTACTTTTACCACTATCATTCTGACCCCTGGACTTGTTTCTCCCCGTATCTTCAGTAACCAAAACATCGGAGTGTGAAGCTGAAGAAGATGAGGCTTGAGATCTTCTTCTCATTTATTCATTCAAGACACCACTCTTAGGGCCCGTTTGGCCATAAATTTTCCAAATAATATTTGGGAAAAATTTGGCAAATAATGTTTGTCCATACAATTTGCCATTATTTGGCAAATATCCCAAATTTCCAAATACTAGTTTTTTCTAGTATTTGGGCCAAATCTCATTATTTGGGATATTTTAAAATTAAAATTTTACCCCAATCTTTTATCTTTTACAAAAACACCCTCTCTAGTTGTTCTTTGCGTTGTATTACATCATTTTTTACGTGAACACCAAAATAGTGATGAAATATTTAGTGAATATTAAATAATGATATGATTGTTGATGAAAATTATTAAAAATTGGCTTTAGGTAACAAAGTCATGTACTTTGTCTACTTCACAATGTATGGAATAATTCTTGTTGCACTCACTCCAAATTACCACATTGCTTTAGTGTCATGGACATTATTTGTTATTGTTGTAACGAATATTCAATTGACTTGTAATACAAACTTTTAGTTAGTTTTGATAGTTTTTAAAACTTGTGTGTATAAATCATATTTTTCTGAACAGGTGAAATATATTTCCCAAATTTTATGGCCAAACACATGGTGAAATTTCACCCAAATTTTCACTCAAATAATATTTGCCAAGAATATTTGGAAATCTATGGCCAAACGCTAGCTTAGTATATTCCATTGTTATAACACCACTGGGAGCAGAATTAGTCAAAGAAACTCGAAGAGTTTCCCAAGAGTCTGGCAGAGTATTAAGAAGCCAAAGTCCCTGTATCTCATCATCAAACTTTACACCCATTCTGAACAGTTGGTCAACAACACCCTGAAAATCATTAATATGATCAGAAATAGGAGTTCCCTCTTTATACCTGATATTCATTAATTGTTTCAATAGGAACAACTTGTTGTTGCCAATCTTCGAAGCATAAAGTGTCTCGAGCTTGTCCCACAAACTTTTGGCATGTGTCTCATTCACAATATGATTTCTAACATTATATTCAACCCATTGTCTAATATAGCCACAAACCTGCAGATGCTCAAATTTTCATTCTTCATCATTCAAAGACTGAGGCTTCTTAGAAGCAAACACAGGAAAATGCATCTTCTTGACAAATAGAAGATCTTTCATCTTGCCTTTCCAAATATGATAGTTACTACCATTTAAGCACACCATTTTGCTCATGTTTGCCTCCATCATTCAAAACGACAATCAACAATAACCAATGCTCTGATACCACTTTGTTGGGAAAGACAAGGCACTAACTAAGAATGTCTGACAGGATAACAACGGAAGAATACCCAAGTCTATACTTTCCCTTCTCGATTTGAACCAAGAGAAGACAAACAAACTCAAGAAATATGATAGTAAGGCAGAAAGTAATTCAACCAAATAAATATAACAAGGCAATAATAAACCAATCACACAAGACACCAAGATTAACGTGGAAAACCCTTCGATGTGAAGAGTAAAAAACCACGGGACCAAAAGTTCCACTATAATCACCAAGAGTTACAATATTGTTCTCCAAAATTGGCCACAAAAAAAGTGTCAAACAACGAGCAACAACAAAATAAGATTGCACCAAATCTAGAGAATTAAAGGAGCAAAATCACCAATTTCGCAGATACTGTTCACGACAGCAAAACTGAAGCTGCAGGCCACTAAATCAAACTCTGTCAGTTCCTAATCAAATATTGAGATGAATATAATATGCTGTCCAAAAATCAGCTCAATCGGACACGAAACGAAGCGGGAATCGCAATTTGAAGTTGGCTGTTAGGGCTGAATTTTGACTGCGAAAACTACTCTCTTTCTCTCTTTTTGGCTGCTGAAAAAACTCTCTGTGTATATGACAATAAGACCTAAATAGGCTTATATTTGCCTTATAAGAATGGGCCTATGGGCAAAAATGGATTGGTCCAAATTGGGCTTTTATTTATCCACATAGGAAGGGAAAAGGCCCATAACCCAACAATATTATTGTACTTCACGTCATTTATGATGATTTTTTATGGTTCATGATTATTGTACCACACAGAACCCTTTCTAATTAAAGTTCTTTCAAACCTTTTCATAGTATTAGGGGAAAATGCACAAGTACCCCTTTATATTATATGACTGAAATTTAAGAGACACACCTTAACTAAATTAAGGTCCTATTATTTTCGTGCACTATTTTTTTTTTAATTTTATGCATAACTCTAAGCATTTGAGGCGCGTGAGAGATATTCTGATGCCACGTACGCAAAAAAGGTGAACAAAATTTATGTTCTGGGGGTAATAGGATATTAGTTTAGTTAAAGTGTGTCTCTGAGATTTTGATCATAGTATAAGGAAATACTTGTGCATTTTACCTAGTATATATGTGCATTAATTTCACAAATAAAGTATATGAAAGATTTTCGAGAAGTATTTCAATAACAAGTTCAAGAAAGAAAATTTTGTTTTAAGAACAATATTTTGGAGAAGTATTTAAAGAAAGTATTATTATTTATAAGTTCAAGTGCATTATTTTAGAACAGTTTCAAGAAAGTATATTATAATTCTTGTGCATTATTTTTAAAGAAATTATCTTATATGTAATATCCAGTGCATTATTTTAGAACTATCTCAAGAAAGTATATTCTACTTCAAATTAATTTCACCCAAAATCTTGAGTTTTATGTCATTCTCCATGAGTTCAATTTATTGTGATTTAGTTATTTACATTTAATCTTATTATGCATGATTTTTATTGATTTCACAAGAACAAATCCCTATTTCTATTTTATGAACTCATCAATTATAATTATGATTTCATGCATGTTTCAAGAAAGTGACAATTTATGAGTAAAGGATACTTTTAAGATAATGTGTCAATGATCGGTGAAATATATCCTTACATATGAAAGAAATCAATATTATAACGCTTAGATAGGTGAGTTTCGTAATAAATGAAGTTATACAATTATATCGGTTTTAAAGGAACTATTCTAATATGAATTTATGAGTGGATTTGTACTCTTCATTGTTGCCTTTCGAAGTATTTTGTTTAAGATAGAATCATTACTTTGTTTATATCGTTGAAATTTTACTTAGCAATGAGAGGACTTTAGAATGGAAGCCTTACAACTGGTATAGGTTTTGACTTTAGAAGTAGTACCTTTGTCCCTAACTACGTTCCCCGTAAGATTTATCTTAAGAAGAAATGACTAGTGGATTAGCCTAACCTAATATGTATGGTCCTTATCTTGCCAAGTAGGAAAATCTGTTTTATTTTTTATGGGATAAAACAAGATTTCATCTTATTGATCACATGGTACATGTCAAATAATAATGAATTTCACACAAAATAAAAATATTTTTTGGGTAAATAAAATATTTTTTATTGCAAAATAGGAATTACAACTCAAGTTTCAATAAGACATACAAGCCTTGACACACCCAGCTCCTGACTATATTAGCATCTATCTTCTTCTACCAATCTAGACTAGGGATAACAT
Source organism: Solanum chilense (assembly GCA_032847665.1). NCBI lineage: Eukaryota > Viridiplantae > Streptophyta > Magnoliopsida > Solanales > Solanaceae > Solanum > Solanum chilense. The sequence goes on along the minus strand of JAPDHL010001909.1, from coordinate 6,040,407 downwards.
CTAAACATTTGGATATATAGCCTACTTTGAGGTGTCAGATTAGCCCTCAAGTAGACCTCCTGGGCTATATATTTTAGAATGTCTTTAAAGCTCCTTCTCTTCTGTTAGAATACTCATTGGTTTATCTCCTATAAAATAGACTGTTGCAGCTAGTGTTGTCTTGTATACCTCAACCCTACTACTTATCCCTTAATACCACTTCTCTACCCATTTGAGTTCAACTTCCCACTCCATACATGGTATTTTGATGTGCATCCATTCGAGTAACGTAGACCATTGTTGTCCAGTGTAATTGCACCCAAAAAACAGATGTTGAATAGATTCAAGATAATGATTTCACAGCTGGCATTGTAAATTTATGTCCATTCCCTATTTTGCACCTTGGCTACCACATATCACTTCCTTCCAGCTAACCTTTTCAAAGTTTTCTTGTAGCTTTTGATATATGTTTTTAGCAATCAACCTGGACAGTATATGTACTGTATCCAAAGGTATGCCAGCATCTCTGAAATATAAGTTTTGCTTTAAATATATTCTGGATCAACCAAGATGCCTGTTTTGGCTCTATTTCCCAAATCCATCTATCCTTCACATAGTATGCATGTATCCACTTCATCCATAGTTTATCGTTCTTAGTACAGATAATCTATAACAACTTTCTTATTGCAGATTTTTTTCCATATTTCCATATCAATCATATTCAGCCCACATGCTGATTGGGGTTGACATAGTCTACTCCAAGCTACTAAAGCTTTTCGTTTATTGTGATATCACTACTAAAAAAACAGTGAATACGGACCTAAAAATTACCGACCTCATATGATGTCTATAATTCTCGACCTCCGGAGGTCAGTATTGTTAAAAAGAAGAAAAATAGTTGTTTTTTATGCAAAATAAGGAGGGAAAAAAATTACGACCTCAAAAGGTCAGTATTTTTCGCGGAAAAAATTAATTACAATAAAAATCAACTTCTTGATATCTGTATTAAATAAAATAAAGGAATAAACATATTTTATTTTCGATATTTTTATTTCATCAATATCCAAATACCGACATCATGAGGTTGATATATTTATTTCAACCATATCCAAATACCGACATCATGAGTTCGGTATTTTTATTTCACCCAAATACTGACATCATGAAGTCGGTATTTTTATTTCATCAAAATACCGACCTCATGAAGTTTGTATTTTTTCTTCATCCAAATATCAACCTCATTTAGTCGGTTTTTTTACTTCATCTAAATACCGACTTCATGAGATCGGTATTTATCTTTCATCTAAATATCGACCTAATGAGGTTGGTATTTGTTTTGATCCAAATACTGACATCATGAAGTATATATTTATTTTATCCAAAATACCGACCTTATGATGTCGGTATTTTTTTCTTCATCCAAATATCGACCTCATGAGGTTGGTATTTTACTTCATATAAATACCGACCTCATGGAGTCAGTATTTTATTTCATCAAAATTCAAATACCAACATCATGCAGTCTGTATTTTTGTTTCATCCAAATACTGAAAGCATGAAGTCTGTATTTTTATTTCATGCAAATATCGACCTCATGAAGTCGGTATCTTCTCTTCGTCTAAATATCGACTTCATGAGGTAGATGATGTTATTTCAGTTAAATATCGACGTCATGAGGACGGTTTTACGTAAATTAAATAACAAAAAATATCCGACTTCAAAAAATTGGTAAAATTAAATATCATGCAATTTAATTAGTTTTAATTTAAATATTTATATCGTGCCTGGATGACGGTTTTATATAATTTAAAAAATAAATTAATATAAAATCGTACTCTGGAACTTTGTTGTGTATGAAGAGATCCAACCAAGCATCTTTTCCAACAATGGTTCACATTGAGCAATGAATAGTCTTTTAGTACTATGTGGTACCCCAAGATATCTAAAAGAGATTTCCCTTCTAGTAATTTCCGTGTATGCTTACTCCTTCAAAGTATGTTAAACTTTTGCAGGTGTTTGTTATCAATCCAAATGCCTTGGAGAACTCCTGGAAGGTATCAAATAATATCTGGACAGATCTAGTATCTCCTCTGCTAAATAACAGTATATCATCAGCAAAACTCAACTTGAGTATGTTCACCTTAGAGTATTTAGAGTGATATTTGAATTCCCTTATCCACTTCAAGTTCTTCAGTAATCTACTGAGATACTCCATACTCAGAACAATAAAATATGGGGACACAAGTTCCTCTTGCCTTAAGCCTTTTTTTTCCTTAAAAGTGGTAGCATGCACACCATTGATAAGTATAGAATAATAAACAGTTGTGAGGCAAGCCATTATCCAATTAATATACTTAATTGGGAAGTTTAATAATCTCACAATTTGGTCAATAAAAGACCACTCAATATATGTCTTTTGCATGTCAATCTTCATCATGCTTCTAGTAGATATATCTTTCCTGATATATCCTTTCACAATTTCATGGTTGAGTAAGATTTTATCCACTATCACTCTCCCTGGTACAAAGGCTGCTTGGCTAGGATCTACCAATGTAACCATCACAGATTGCATTCTTATGGTAAAAATTTTGCAAACAATCTTGTATAATATAGTGCAGGATAATATTGGCGTATCTGACAATTTATCCATCAGTACTTGAAGGATACTAAGCATGCAGAATAGAGTAAAAAGCTGAAATAAATATATAACTGAACAAGAAATAAATTAAGAGTACAATCTGAACATGATATATGTCATACCCCAAGCTACCCCCAAGACACGGACACGGAACCTAGGACCACAAGTTATCCCAAGCTAACCCTGCTGGCATGATCATGAGCATACTAAAGATAATAAACTAATGCGGAAGCTAAATCATAATTAAATCTGAAAAGATGGTGAATACCCATATGCTAAAACTGATATATATGAAAACTGATGGGTTTAATACAAAGGAAATATTAACGCAATACTAAATTGAATATAACTATGTCTGAAATAAGCCTATAAACTAGACTAGAAATACTAGGACAAGTCCCAGCTAAATCTAGCAAAAACTGAAACTAAATGACTAAAGACTGAAATGACACTCATTGTCCTCGGAGAATGAGGACTCACCACTGAATCTGCTGAACTGAGATCGGGAAATCGATCTATGCGTGATCTGGATACTGAGAATCTGAACCTACATCATGAGAAGATTTAGCGCACGTATGCTTCAGTACTTGAAAGTTACTGAGCATGTAGGATAGAGTAAAGCTGAAATAAAACATAACTAATCAATCATAAAAGCAAGTACAATATCTGACATGATAAACTGAATTCTGAACTAACTCAATGCATTGACCAATTTATAACATGTTGAAACTGAATACTGAATATACTGATAAATCGTCCATGCAGAGAATCTGACTGAACTGTGAGAGCTACTAATAACCGATAATAAAACCACATGAGCTAAATGTGGAGTCCAATGTATATGCCCCATCGAGAGGACCAAATAAACCCTTCCAGAGGTATAATGTCATGCTGGCATGATCCCTAAACTGATTGCCCACAGAGAGGACTTACAACCTACTTGAATAGTAGTTCTGGGACTATTTGGGTAAGCTGAACCCTAGTACAACTCGGTATTATGCTACTCCCATTAATTCTGTAAATTTACGTATCATGTCTGAGTTTCTGGAAATACTGGATAGATCAAAACTGAACATGTAAACTGAGAATGCAACAACTAATCTGGTAATTATGTATTTATAACTGAGGCATGCATATCTGAATAACTGAAATATCTGACCTAGCATGTGTAATTCAAGATATAAAGAAATAAAAGTTAGGGTTCTCAAAGTCATGTGATAATCAGAGTAATAACATTATAATCTGATTTGGAACATATATTTAATAAATTCATAAAGCTCTATCAAAGTTATAGAAGCCCTAGATGTAAACATGACAAGAGAATCAAGAATCTGACTGAAAACTAGGGACCCAATGGATGAAAGGAACCCACTAGTGAAATCCCACATACCTGGTGATGAAATCTACGGAAAAATACTTAGGTTTCGAGGCTAAAACTGGTGGAACTTGTTGTATTCTTGAACAAGGGTTCTTGAGCTTTTTCTCCTTTATTGCTTGTAATTTTCTAACTTTTGATTTAATTATTTGACTTAGCTATGTTTTACTTATGTATCTAGACTTAAACTGACTAAAATATGATGATTTAAGGTCAAAACGATGTAACTTAGGGTTTAAAGGAAGTGGGAAAAGTCCAAAAAAACCCTGGAAAAGTTGTCGTCAGACCAAACGATGGCCAGGACTGACGGTCCGTTGTCTAAACGACACCCCGTTGTTGGGTCCGTCTACTAGGCCTGTTCAACGGGCCTTTATTAAAATGGGCATAACTTTTTACTTGGACGTCTGAATTAAGCAAGATCGGTGGATATGGAAAGATAATTAAATTATCTATCTGTGGGAAGTTAATTGGACACCTATTTCATTCTGTGATAAGAGTTATGACTATTTGAAGTTGACCCAACTGCATTTCCCCTTAACTGTCTGCAAATTTTCAATCTACGGACCGTGCTGGTCTTCCGTAGCTCTTGTGAGAGAGTGGGTAAATGGCGGTCTCGATCGACAGTCATGGAATCCGGACCGTTGTCTAACCTACGGACTGTCGCTCCATTCGTCGATCAAGACTTAGTAAAAAAAGTTCCCGGCATGGTTTTTGAGAGTTTCTAATCCCATCGACGGTTGTGCAGGAAGGACATTTGTCTGTCGTACGGACCATCGATGCCACCGTTGGTTGCACCTGCTGAAAAAACTTTTTTTTTTGGTCTATTTTGGCTACGGGGTGTTACATTATCTCCCCCTTGGGAACGTTCATCCTGGATTGAAGACTAAACTAGCTCAAATAGAGGGAGAGAGTTATAAACCATACTACTAATCACAGAGAACTGAGTTTCTGACTAAATTGAGTTACAAGTACATGCAAATACGCTGAAAATGCAAGTACAAACTGAGGGAACATGATTCTGAGACTGAATTTATGCATGAATGACTAGAAAACTGAAGAGGAACTATTACCTCAAGCTTGAGTGGAATCGGAAGGAAAGAGGTGAGGATACTTTGGTTTCATGGGCTGCTTCTGCTTCCCAAGTAGCTCCCTCTATGGACTGACTTCTCCAAAAAACCTTGACTGTAGTGACTTCTTTGTTTCTCAACCTTCTAACCTGACGGTCAAGAATCACAACTGGTACATCCTCATAAGAAAGACTATTTTTCACCGCCACACTCTTGAATCGCATTATAGTGATTGGCTCACCCACACACTTCTTCAAGAGTGAGATGTGGCAGACCGGATGCACTACTGCTAATTCTGCTGGCAACTCTAACTCATATTCCACCTTGACAACCCTTTTAAAGTTCTCGTAAGGGGCTACATATCTAGGATTTTGAGCTTCTTTTTCTTTCCAAATATTATCACCCCTTTCATAGGTGAGGCTTTAAGAAAAACCCAATCATCAACTTCGAACTCTAGTTCCCTTCTCCTTAGATCTGCATAAGATTTCTGACGACTTTGGGTTGTCTTAAGTCTATCTCTAATGAGTTGCACTTCTCCATAGCATAAAGGACTAAATTTAGCCCTGTCAATGTTGCTTCACCTACTTCAAACCAACAAACAAGAGATATACATCTACGCCCACATAAAGCCTCAAAAGGGGACATCTGAATGTTGTAATAGTAGCTATTATTGTAGGCAAACTCAATAAGAGGAAGGTGATCATCCAAACCACCTTTGAAATCGATCACACAATCTCTTAACATATCCTCTATGGTTTGAATGGTACGCTCTGCTTGGTCATCCGTCTGTGGATGAAATTTTGTACTAAGCTTAACTTGAGTACAAATACCTTTCTAAAATGATTTCCTGAAATGAGAGGTATACTGAGGACCTCTATATCAGATGATAGACAAAGGAACTCCATGCAACCTCACAATTTTATTGATGTAAAGCTTGGCATAGTCCTCCGCTAAATTTGTAGTCTTGACCGCCAAAAAGCGAGAAGACTTAGTCATCCTATCAACTATCACCCAAATGGAGTCATGTTGTCTGTGAGTACACAATAACCCTGTGATGAAATCCATATTGATAACTTCCCACTTCCAAGTATGATTGTCGATCTCTTGAGTCATAACTCCTGGTTTCTGATGTTCTACCTTGACTTGTTGCCAATTGAGGAACTTACTCACAAAATCTGTTATATCCCTCTTAATGCCATTCCACCAATAGACTTCCCGCAGATTGGGGTACATCTTAGTTGCACTTGTATGAATAGAATACCTAATGTTATGGAGTTCTTCAAGAATATGATGTCTCAACTCGCCCACATCACGAACACACAATCTACCCTGGTGATATACCGTGGTTTCACGGTATAATTAATACTTTTTCCTTAAGTTTAGTGTGTCCGAAAGCCTTTTTGTGATAATTTTGATATAAGTTTCTCTTTGTTTTGCAGGAAATCTGTCCAGAACTGAATGCGGAGATTTTGAGCGAAAAAACGCACAAAAGACCACCTACGGAGCTTATGACGGTCCGTCGTGCCTGTGACGGTCCGTAGGTGGCAGCGTAGTGCAGCTGCTGAAGGAAGATGGGGAAGTCTGACCAAGTGTGGGATTACGGAACTTGTGACGGACCGTCATAGCCATGACGGTCCGTCCTACAGGTCCGTCGTGAAGATCAGAGAAGTGATCCCAGTACCCAGATTCCAAGAGTTGAAGTATTTTGAAACGAAGACCCTCGACGGACCGTCGTGCCTATGACGGTCCGTCACACTTGCCGTCGAGGGAAAGAAGAGAGCAGCAGAAGAAATGACCAAGTATAGGACGACGGAGTCCACGACGGTCCGTCGCTACCACGACGATCCGTCGCGTGGTTCGTTGACCCGGTCGCGTTTTGGCAGATTTCCACCAAATAAAACCCTTGTTCATTTAGTTTTTATTCCATCTTGGAACAGAGACCGAGAGGCGGCGAGAGAGCTCGGTTTTAGAGAGATTTTGTGACTCTTCCATTATAAAATTCCATATAGTTAGATTTTGTGAGATTAAACTTTGGCAAAATAGTGTTTGATTCTTGGATATTCTTACAAGCGATTTTCGGTGATTAATCAAGCAATTTTCGGATTTTATTCTTCCTCATTGTTGTAAGTACATGAATTCTCATTTAACATATTTGAATGTTGTGTTTATGGCTATGAGTAACTAAACTCCATAACTAGGGTTGTGGGAACCATAGGCAAATAATGAGATAAACCCTAGCTTGAATAACAATTCTAGATTAGTGTCTTGCATGTATTAATAATTCTTTCGCTTAGAAGTTTTTCTAACGGATGATCAACGTTAGAACTCGCCTTAATGCTACTTGCCGGACCAAGGAGGTAGATAATAGGAAAAGAATTATTAACATAGATTTAGTGTATACTATCTAATAGGCTAGTATTGATTGGTACGAGGTAATACCTTAGTCAAATATCGAATACGATGCTTAATATGAGGTAAAGATAAGGGTTAGGAAAGCAACACACGTAGCCGGACCAAGGTGCGGAGTGAGATGTTCTAGATGCCGGACCAAGGATTTAGAAATACATAACTTATCACTTTGCATGCAAGATACTAGGAAAGAATTGTTATTGTTAGAATTATCAAGTTATGAACCCGTGGGGAACACGTAAACCCTAGTTACTTTAATTCATTGATTAAAACCCAATATTAAAAGCTGTCAAGTGTCTCTTTTAATTACGTTAGTTATTTTTACTCATTACTTAATACAACCCCCCCTTTTTATATTTTCACTTTCCAAGAAAGTTATCGACCAAACGATAGTAATACTTGGTTAAAGTTAAGTCTAGACTATTTTCCTCGTGGGAACGATCCCAACCTCACTAGTTGGGTTATTTACTTGACACGACCGCTTTACTTCTCATTTGAGAGGTGAGTTTGAGCGTATCACCTGGTAGCGAAGTACACCATCTCCCCCTTGGGAGAAAACCTCGACTCTCTGATTATGGACTGCGCCCTTAAGTTCAAGCAAGATTGGATCACTGTCTTGCTTTTCCTTAACTTGCACTACCAAAGACGATTCAGCCCCATTCTAAACTGTTACACCGCTGTCTAATATGCTCATAAGGCCAACTCCAAGCGAGAAAGCCTGTGAACATCCTTCACTAGCTCCTTTCTTTCTTCCTCGAAATGGGCTACACTACCCATAGATAATCTTCTGAGGGCATATGCTACTACATTCACCTTAGTGGGATGATATCGCCCACTCATATCATAATCCTTAAGGAACTCTAGCCATCTCCTCTGGCGAAGATTCAACTCTTTCTGGTTGAACACATAATGAAGGCTTTTATGATCGGTGAAAACATCTACATGCACACCATACAAGTAGTGTCTCATATATGAGTTCAAATACCTGCTGCAAGCTCAAGGTCATTAGTTGGACAGTTCTTCTCATGCACCTTAAGTTATCTAGAAGCATAAGCTATCACCTTACATCGCTGCATCAACACACAACCTAGGCCAACTCTAGATGGATCACAATAGATCAAATACTATCTGAACCCTTTGGTAGAGTCAAGACAAGAGTTGTAGTTAATCTTGTTTTGAATTCTGCAAAGCTTTTCTCACAATCATCTGACCATTGGAACTTTACCATCTTCTAAGTCAACCTAGTAAATGGTGAGGCTATGGATAAAAATATTTCCACAAACCTTCTGTAATAACATGCTAGGCCTAAGAAAATTTTGATATTTGTAGAAGAGGTAGGTTTGGGACACTATTTCACTGCATTTATTTTCTGCGTATCAACTTGGATCCCTTCACTAGATGCAATGTGACCAAGAAAAGCAACATATTGGAACCAGAACTCACATTTACTAAACTTAGCGAATAACTTGTGATCCTTGGGAGTGTGCAGAACAACTCTCAAATGACTTGCATGTTCTTTGTCACTCCTAGGATAAACGAGGATATCATCGATAAAGACAATAACGAACAAGTCCAAGTACTCTTTGAAAACTCTTTTCATCAAATCCATGAAAGCTGCAGGAGCATTAGTTAGTCCAAATGACATAACTACAAATTCATAATGACCATACCGAGTTCTGAAGGTTGTTTTCAGAATATCATTATCTCTGACTCTAAGCTGATGATAACCCAATCTGAGGTCTATCTTTGAGAAATGGCTAGCACCTTGATGTTGGCCAAACAAGTCATCAATCTTGTGGATGGGATACTTATTCTTGATTGTAACATTGTTCAAATGTCTATAGTCAATGCACATTCTGAGAGAACCATTTTTCTTCCTTACGACCTACACTGGTGCACCCCGTGGTGAAATACTAGGTCTGTTGAAGCCCTTATCTAGAAGGTCTTTCAACTGCTCTTTCCATTCCATAAGCTTTAATGGATCCATTCTATAAGGAGGAATAACATTAGGCTAGGTATCTGGATGGAGATTAATTCCAAAGTTAATTTCCCTATCGGGAGGGACTCCAGGAAGATCTTTTGGAAACACTTCTGGAAATTCACAGACTACTCGAACTAACTCAAGAGTTGCGGTTTCAAGGCTAGAATCCTTAACCTGAACTAGATGATAGAGATAACCCTTAGAGATGATCTCTCAAGCCTTAAGGTATGAAATAAACCGACCCATAGGCGCTAAGATACTACCCCTCCATTCTAAGATTGGTTCATCTGGAAACTGAAAACAAACAATCCTAGTTCTACAATCAACTGAGGCATATCATGAGTGTAATCAATAAATTACTAGAATGACATCGAAGTCTACCATTTCTAACTTTATTAGATCTGCTGAGGTGACTTTCTGAGAGATTGTGACAGGGCAATTTTTGTATACTCGTCTAGCTATAATTGGGTCACTGACAGGAGTACAGACTAAGAAAGGTTCTGAGCGAAATTCTGGACTGACATCGAATTGGACTGCTATGTAAGGAGTTACAAAAGAAATAGTAGCTCCTGGATCTAATAAAGCATAAACATCAAGGTAAAAGACACGTAACGTACCAGTGACTACATCAAGAGAATCTTCCTGATCTTGGCAAGCCTGAAGAGTGTACAACCTGTTCTGGAGATGACCGCCACCTGTACTAGATGAGTTACCCTGCTGAGTTGGGCGACTTTCTTGTGCTGCAGAAGTTTTAGGCTGAGCTCTACCATTACCACCTCCTTGTCCTTGTCTAGAAGGAAAATCCCTCAACCTGTGACCAAAATGAGCGCACCTAAAACATCCATCTTTTTCTTCAATACACTCGCCCGGATGGTTCCTACCACACTTAGGGCAACTTGGGTATGTCTTGGTTCCTGAAACACTTCCCTGATATTTAGAGCCTGGTGCTCTATCCTTCTGGTCATACCTGTTCTTGGAGGAAGGAACACTAGCTGATGAAGGGTCTGGAGCCGAAAATTTCTGCTGACCCTGCGAGCGATTTCCACCACCCGATTTCTGCTGAGAATAGTCATAAATCCCAGTCCTAGCCTTCTTATTTTCCTTAGCCTATTCCCTGAGCATATCACCCTTAACCTGCTGAGCATGAGTAATAAGCCTAACAATATTCATATCTACAAGTAACATCGCATTTCTGCACTCAATTTTCACCAAATCTTACACTCTTTACAAAAACTTATTCATCTCAGCCCTGGAGTCAGCAACCATGTGAAGAGCATACGTGGAGAGTTGGTTAAACTTGAGTCCATTCTCTTGGACTGTCATGTTACCCTGCCTTAAGTCATGAATTCTTGATCCTTTTCATCTCTTAACTCTATTGGGAAAAACCTGTCGAGAAAAGTCTCACTAAAGCAATCCCAAGGGATAGGGGCTGCATCTACACCCCTATTCTCTTTCTACTGAGTGTACCAGATATGAGCAACATCCTTCAATTGGTATGATGCTAACTCAACCCGATCATTCCCAGTGACTTGCATTACCTCAAAGATCTCCTTAATCTCATCCAAGAAATTCTGAGGGTCCTCATTAGCTTGCGATCCTAAGAGCTCAAAAGGATTCATCCTAACAAAGTCACAGACCCTTGCTGCCAACGATCCACCATTTTCATTCACATGAGCATGAACCCGATTGTTCTGGTTAGTCAACTCTGAAACAACATCTGTATGGCTTTTTTTGAACTCAGCATTAGAGACATCCTGATCTTGGATTGGAGGAGCTGCATTTGCATTCATGGCGTTCGTGTTCCTAGCATTAGCTCTACGAGGAGGCATGATATGAAACGTAAGCATCAAGTTACAATGGAATAAGATCATACCTCACGCATGATAAGAATATAAAGAAAGTGAGGTTTTACTAAAAAACACTTCATAGCCTCCGTCTCATTGGATATGGTGCACTTCACACCCATTAAAGGGACTCTACTTAGTAAGGCTTTTAAGACATCCTATGATACTTAAATCTTGTGCTCTGATACCAAATTTCGTCACGCCCCGAGCTACCTCCGAAACACGGACACGGAACCTAGGACCACAAGTGATCCCAAGACAACCCTGTTGGCATGCTCATGAGCATACTAAAGATAATAATTAATGCGGAAGCCAAATCATAATTAAATATGAAAAGATGGGGAATACCCATAAGCTAAAACTGATATATATACAAAATGATGAGTTTAATACAAAGTGAATATTAACTCAATACTAAGCTAAATCTAACTATGTATGAAATAAACCTCTAAACTACACTAGAAATACTAGGACAAGCCCCAGCTAAATCTAGCACAAACTGAAACAAAATGACTAAAGACTGAAATGATACTCATAATTGTTGTCCTCGGAGAATGAGGACTCACCACTAAATCTGCTAAACTGGAAATTAGAAAATCGATCTATGCATCAATAGATGCTGAGAATCTGAACCTACATCACGAATAGATGTAGCGCACGTATGCGTCAGTATTTGAAAGGTATTGAGCATGTAGGATAGAGTAAAGCTGAAATAAAAAAAACTGAACAAGCATAAAAGCAAGTATAATAATATGATATGATAAACTGAATTATGAGCTAACTGGATGCAATGAACAATTTATAGCATGACGAAACTGAATAATGAATATATACTGATAACTGGTCAATGCAGAGAGTCTGACTGAATAGTGGGAGCTACTAATAATCGATAATAAAACCACATGAGCTATATGTGGAGTCTGATTTATACGCCCCATGGAGAGGACCAAATATACCCTGCGAAAGGTATAAAGACATGTTGGCGTGATCACTAAACTGATTGCCCACAGAGGGGACTTACAACCTACTCGGCTAGTAGTTCTGGGACTATTGGGGTATGCTGAACTCTAATCCACCTCGGTGTTATGCTACTCCCATGAATTCTGTAAATTTACTAATTATGTCTGAGTTTTTGTAAATGCTGGATAGCTCAAAACTAAACAGGCAAACTGAGAATGCAACAATTATTATGATAATTATGCATTTATAACTGAGACATGTATATCTGAAGTAACTGAAATAATTGACCTATCATGTCTAATTCAAGAACTAAAGAAATACAAAGTTAGGGTTCTGAAATTCGTGCGATAATCTGAGTAATAACATGATAATCTGATTTGGAACATATATTTAATAAATTCATGAAGTTATATCAAAGTTCTAGAAAACCTAGGTCTAATCATAAAATGACTGAAAACTAGGGACCCAATGGATGAAAAGAACCCACTAGTGAAATCCCACATACTGTAATGAAAACCACAGAAAAATACTTAGGTTTCGTGGCTAGAACTGCTTCTTGTTGCATTTTTGAACTAAGGTACTTGAGCTTTTTCTCATTTCTTGCTTCTAATTTTCTAAGTTTTAATTTAATAATTTGACTTAGATATGTTTTAGTTATGTTTGTGGTCTTAAGCTGACTAAACTATGATGATTTAGGGTCAAAACGACGTATCTTAGGGGTTTAAACAAAGTGAGAAAGGTCCAAAAAAACCTTGAGAAAGTTGTTGTCGGACCAAACGATGTCCAGGACTGCCGGTCTCTCGTATGATCAACGTCCCGTCGTTGGGTCCGCTGTCTAGGCCTGTTCGATAGGCCTTTACTAAAATAGGCATAACTTTTTACTCGTACATCTGATTTCAGCAAGGTTGGTGGCTATGGAAAGACAATTCAATCATATATATTTGGGTTTGTCATGGGACACCTAATTCATTTTGTGCTAAGAGTTACGACCATTTGATTTTGACCCAATTGCGTTTTCCCTTAATTGTCTGCAAATTTTCCACCAACGGTCAGACCTACTACGGACCTTGCTGGTAATTTGTAGCTCTTGTCAGAGAGTGGTCGATGGTCATGGACTACGGACCGTCGTCTTACCTACGGACTGTCGGTCTGTCGTCTTACCAATGTATATGCCCCATCGATAAGACCCAATACACTCGGTCAAAGGTATAGAGGCATGCTGGTGAGATCACTAAAATAATGTTCATAGAGAGGACTTCTGGGACTATTTCGGTATGATGAACCCAGTCCAACTCGGTATTATGCTTCTCCCAATAGATTTAGTGATTAATATGTCATGACTGAATTGTTGTAATATACATGATATCTGAAAGCTGGCATGCAAACTGAGAATGTACATTAATATATTGATATTAATACATTCAAGACCATAGGCATGTGTATCTAAAATAGGTGAACCATCTGCCCTAGCAAAACCACGTAGCTTAGGGTTTAAACGACAAAATTTAGGGTTCAAATGAAATAGGAAAAGACTAAAAGACCCCCAACTTAACTTCTGTCAAAGTAACCTACGGACGGCGCTGACGGACCGTTGATGGACTGACAGTCCATTCTGGTGAGCTGTCACTTGTGACTGAGGATGGGTTCCTTGGGGCCTGATCCATTAACCATGTCCTAGCCTACGGTTCATAGGTCTGGTCGTGGGTCAACACTTCACCAATTTTTTGGGCTGCTTGTGGGGGGTTGTGTATGCAAACCACTAGCACGGTCCATGGGTGGCAACTGTGGGTTGCACCTGCAACTACTGAAAATCTGCATTTTTGTCTTTTTTTTTATACGAGTTGCAAAAAGTATGATAACTTTAGTCCATATTTCGCTCCCAATTTCGATATCTTCCTCACATAATTTCACTACATTTTTTCCTTCTTGAACTACTGGAGGTACATAAATCAATTCCGTAACTTTTTCTTCTAGATTTTTAGCCTTAAATAGCCCCTTTCGATCCTTTCTCCCTGACTCCCCATGCTCGTTATGCCTTGTTGCTTTCGTACTTTTGGACTTATCCAGTTTTGGATCTGAACTTACAGCCCCTACTTTTGGATATTTCTGAAATTTCTCATTATTTTGTTTTGGCGATCCTAGCCCTGACTTTACCATCATCTTCTCTATCATCATATATTAGTTTATTGGTGTTACTGTTTCATTGGTTCCACCAGGTCCCCTCCTTAATATTTGTGTCTTCAGTTTCAATTGACTTGCCTACACTTCTTCCTTTATCATGTTGTTGTTTGCTACCTAAGTTATGTTATCCTGGAGCCTTCCCATTGCCAACAAGTGCATGTTAGCTAGCCTTTCTTAATGTGTACTGAGAGCAGAAAAGAAAATCCCAGTTTTAAGACTTTAAAAGATCTTTCTGTCTAATGTTATGAGATTCTGATTATTGGTTTGACCTTACATTCAATTTTTTCAGTTTTACTATCTATCAGTTGTATGTTTTGTTACTTTTTCATTACATAAGTTAATGAATTTCAGCTCCACGTTTCCAATTCTCATACATCTATATCATACTAGTAAATTCAAAGTATTCATTCATATATCTTTGGTGCCTATAGTTTCTATTTTATGTTGATTCAGGTTCTTACTATCAGGATCCTGGTGTGTTGGGTCGCAAGTTTAATATAGTAGGTGATGAGTTCTCTAACTTCTAGCACTCAAGTCAGTTTGTAGTTATATTATATTATCTCTATTAACATTGATTTATTAAAATTACAAAGGGTCATGTCCTAGGTTATTATAATATGCAATAGTACATGCTTCATAGATAGTTAGTTAGAGTTGTTTGTGTTCAGTCTACTCTATTCCATGTTTGTTATTAGATTACAACGGTTATATATAAAAACTTTTTTACAAAATATATATTGAGCTACTATTACACAATTATGCTTCCGATAGATAGTTAGTTAGAGTTGTTTGTGTTCAGTCTACTCTATTCCATGTTTGTTATTAGATTACAACGGTTATATATAAAAACTTTTTTACAAAATATATATTGAGCTACTATTACACAATTATGCTTCCGATGAGTCATTTCAATTCCTTTACATTCTAATATTTCGTTGCTCATGACTATGAAAGGAACAAGGGTTAGATTTGAATCACTTGTAATTCTATGAATCGTGTTATGACTAAGGTGTAGTCTCAGTCCGTGATGCTTTGGATGCTTAAGAACAAGTAGGCTCATTTACTTGTTCTTTAACATCTTAAGAAACGTTCTCAGTCTCAAACAATATAAATTTCAAACATTGTAGTTGTAGAGCACAGGAAATAAACTAAAATCCAGTCGGTCATCAATCAAGACCTCGGGCCCAATTACTCCATCTAACAAAACAATAACAACAACAAAATGATACTAAGATCTCATCAAGCAGAAAATAAAATAAGAAATAATCAAAGTACGAAGGACTAACTCAAGAGCCTTCTCTCCTACAAGAATAGAACAACCCAAAAGTAAAAAACAACTAGCTCCATCTGTTATGAAACGATTCTACACCCTGGATGTGTCGGCACTCAAGAACCATTGATGGTCCCAAAGCGAACCCTCGTCCTGGCTGACTACAAGCGGAAAACTAGCTCAAGCATACAAATCTTAAAAACTGAATATAATTTATGAAATTCAAATACAAAGCGTCAACTCAAATTATTGATAGAATATTCAACTAGCAAACAAAAGGCAACTCAAGTCTTTAAACTATTTAATAATATAAATGAAACACATCTATCAAACTCTACTATCTAGCTAAAAAGACTCTAACTAACAAAGATGAAAGTAGGGACAACACTCATGAGATCCTAACAAATGATATATTTGAAAGTACAAGTGGAACCTTCTGGAAGAAAGCAGACTCACCATAGATAACTCAAACTGCATGTTGTATCAACAAAGAACCTATTGATGATCCTAAGTACCTATATAAGTATCATGAAATGATGCAGGCCAATGGCTCAGTACAAGAAATGTACGAGCATGTAAGGGGAATTCTAAAGGAAAAACATAAGAATAAACTTGATAAAAAGGAAACACACTTACCTCTTCCCAACTCCCTAATCTAAACTCAACTCAAGAATAAGATAGTCAACGCAAGAATATGATCTTCAACTCAAATGTATGATACTCAAGTAAATGATATAATACTCAACTCAAAGGTATACTCAAAACTAATCAAACTTACTTCACTAACAAATACTAAGTATAAGATACCCTACTCAGAAATAAGGTTCTCAACTAACTAAAATATAGCTAAACTAAAGATACTCAACTCAGGATACTGATTTGAGGCCAAAATACATATTCTTAATTATTATTTGCCTCATATTTACTATTTATATTGTCCTTTTGAGCATGGATTTAACGGATTGTGATAAATAGTTATATTTTTTGTAGGATTAAATTGGTGGGAAGATGAAGAAGATAGGAACTAAAACGAATAAAAGATGAAAGGTTGAAGAAGAAAATCAAGCAGAGAACTTAATAGATTTAATTTAATAAAATAATATATTTATATATATGAATGTAAGTGAATTTGAAATTTCAATTGCGATTGCAGTTGCCTACAACATCCATGTCTCAACCGCTGGAGGAGCTTATTTTCGAATGTTGGCAAGGGGCAGTAACAATTAAATATAAGGTATCTTGAATTATTTTTATACGCACAACAAGAAAAAACCAATTTTAATTTTGTTTTTAATCCTAATTTGTCTAGAACTCAATTATTTTATTTAGGGTTTCTATATCTATAAATAGGACATCAAAAACTATATTCTTAGGAGAAATCATTCATAACAAATACATTTCTTCTTCTTATTATTATGTTAGACATTATTGCAAACTCATAGTCGTGGTTTTTTTGGGAATTACCTTGCAAACTTTTGCAATTTTATTTTCGGATTCCGTTTTATAAGATTTTCACTTTGAAATTCAATTGACGATTTCGGGTTACATCTATTCTAATTGTAAGTTCATGAGTTCTTTCTTCTTAATTATGATGAACTTTCAAGCATGACTAGCTAAATCTACAACTAGGGTTGTGGGCACCATGAAGAATTAACAAAGGATGAATAATAATTAAGTAATTTTTTAATAGTGTTTATGCATGTATTGTTTATTCTTTCGCTTTGAAGTCTTTTTAAAGAGTGCACGTGTTAGAACTAGTTTTTATGCTACTTGCTGGACTAAAGATTTAGTTAATGGGAAAATAATTAACAACATATATTTAGTGGGTGTTATCTAATAATCTAATGTCAATTTGAGCGAGGGTGAAAACTAAGTCATACATTGTTGTGATGTCTAATCTAGGTGAACATAAGGGTTAGTAAAGCATACACATGTAGTCGTACCAAGGTGTTAGATGAAATTCCCTTCTTTGAGGACCAATCACTTAGGGATACCTAACTTACCAACTCTGTATGTAAAACACTAGGAAATGATTACTATTATTAGGATTACTCTGTCAGGATCTTGTGAGGAACACATATACTCTAGTTTCATTCTTAGATTGATAACTCAAAGTTGATTCCCACTCACTTGTTAGTTAATCAACAATTTGTTATTTACTTAAAATCCCCCCCCCCCAATCGGTTACTTGTATTGCAAATAATTTAAGTAAAGAAATATAATAGTGAGTTAAGTTTAAGTTTGAATCATAATCCTCGTGGGAGCGACCGGAAACTACAAGTTGCGTTTTTTATTTGACAACACTCAGTTATACTTCTTTAAGGAGGTATAATTTGAGCGTATCAAATTTTGGCGGCGCTTCTGGAGAATTTGGTTTTTAGATTAAGTTAAAATACATTACTGAAATTTTGTCAAGTATTTTCTGATTTTACATTTTTGTTTTCTACGGATTTTAACTGTAGTGTATGCCAAGTACAAGGAGTCGAGGTGAACCATTGATCCCCTACGATTGTGAACTGAGAAAAACTATGAGGAAAATGGCTAATCAAGAGGTACTCTATAATCCAACTAAAGAGGGTCAAGGAGATGAAGCCGAGTAACTAAGGTTTATGTGTCATGTCGTGACGTTAACTTAAGTGTTTAGTGAGAGGGAACCCAATTAGTAGTGTAACTTCTTATTTTATTTTAGTTTTTTAGTATCACTTTTTCTTTTATTTGGTCTAATTTTTGGTGATAAGGGGAAGTTTGAGTATCCAAAAAAACTAAGGAGCACGTTTGAGCTTATAAGTGTGGGGTGTGTATGACCCTTGATGAATATTAAGAGAACATAATACTAGCAAGGCCAGAAGGTCTCACGGAGTTCTCCTAACCATTGTTTCAAATTTTATTCATTACTTTGAGGACATTGCATCTTTTTAAATGTGGGCTAAAGGAATCAATTCCTAGTTCTTATGGTGTTATTGAGTCTTTTTTTAGAATAGGTTCCTTGAATTTTGTTTTTAGTTCATCTCCTGAGGATAGTTCCTTTGAACTGAGTGTCTTTTATTCTTTAGGAATAAGTATTCTTTTAATTTTTTTTACATAAAATAAAAGACTCTATTGAGTGGTTTTATACTTTCTATTCAGATCGTAATTTTTAGTAGTACTTTTTGTCAATGCTTAATTGAGAGGGAAATTGCAGACTCTTTGATACCTTAGCTCATGGTTCTGAATTTTTATATAGCCTATTTTATTTTGTAGTTTGTTATGATTATGTATCTCTTAGAAGTAGAATTGATCCACATTGATTGACACTTGTGCCATGTGTGGTGAGAATTTATTTATTCCATGTTTTACATATTAGTCTAGAACTTGCCATGTATGTTATTGAAGCAAAATTAAAAGTGTTGATTTGTTCAGGAGATAAAAATAGGCTTTCTTTGATTTGTCTGGTAAATCTTAGCTTTTTCAGATACTATCACACTAGTTAATCCTTTTGAGCCTTTTAACCTATAGTTTACTTATAAACCACATGATCGAACTGAATCATTTTCCAATTTGTTTAGAAAATGAAAATATTCTTTTATTTGTCTGGTAAAATTTTGCTTTTTTAAATATTATCTCACTAGTCAATCCTTTTGATGCTTTTAGCCAATATTTTATTTGTAAACCACTTGAACAAGCCGAATATCTTTTTATTGATACGATAATTCTTTGATACAAAAAGAAATCCTTAATGAAATAAGTATGACGAAAAATTGAGAACAATGGTAGAGGTAGAAAAGGGTTAAAATGTTCGGTTTCTAGCTAATGGAACAAGAAGATTTCAAAGATAAGTTGGAGAATGATTGAGATCCACACATCTCATATTTACCTAGAGTCTAGAAAATTTGTAGAAACTTGTATTAGCCATGTCCTTTCTTGGACATTGTGCACCTTAACTCACGCTGAAGCCTATGCTGAGGGGGGCAACTTCAAAAATTATGTTGATGATGGCCCTGGTCCTTCCAAGAAAATTGGGCACCTTAACGCATGTAAAATACATAAGTTGAGGGTGACTATTATGAAGGAAAACTAGAAAAAACCTATTCAAGCGTTATTGGCAAGCCTATTGTTCTTCATATATTTATTTGAATTTTATTTGTGAGTGTTAGAGTTGTTCTTGATATGAAGTCCTTGATTTATATTCAATCTTTTGAATTGAGTGTGTGGATTATTTCTTTTAGTGAGTGCATGTGTTTCATGATAGATAGGTGATTTACTAGCTTTCTTCGATGAGGTAGTTTAGCAAACTTAAATATGACGAGTTCAAAATCCTTCCTTAAGGATTGAAGGTTAGAAGTTTGTTGTTTATTTGCATATCTTTCATAATGTTTGAGAATTGTACTTGATATTTTAAAATTGTTATATGACCTAATGGTTTGTACTAACCGAAGTGATGACATTCCTATTTTGATTATTTGAGATGAACTTTAATGGCTGCTCAAGGATGAGTAAAATTTGAAGTGTCTGGTGTTGATGTAAGACAAATATAAATATTTTTAATCATTATATGCCAAATACTAAGTGTTTCTATTTGTCCTTTTTGAGCATTCATTATATTCATTGTGCTAAATAATATATTTTTTGTAGGATTAATTTGGTTTAAAATGAAGAAGTTTGGATCTAAAATGAATTAAAGATGGAAAGCTGAAGAAAGGAATCGAGTAGACGACATAATGAATTAAGAGAATTTGCAATTTCAATTGGAATTGCGATTGCCTACTGCTGCCACGTGTCAGAAGGCGAAGGGCTCTTATTTGTAAAAGTCGGCGAGCAGCAATAACAATAAAAATTATGGCGGCTTGTATTGTTTTTTTCACGTACAACAAAATAAACCCCAATTTTAATTTGATTTTTATTTCCTAATTTGTCTTGAACTGAATTATTTTATTTAAAGTTTCTATATCTATAAATAGGGCATGAAAAATTATTCTTAGGGGGGAATTACTCATAAGAGATACTTTTAGGATACTTTTCTTCTTATTATTAGGTTAGACATTATTATAAACTCTTAGTTTTGGTGTTTTTGGGAATTGACTTGCAAAATTTAGCAAATTTGTTTCTTGCTTTGATTTTATAAGTTTTTCACTTTGAAATTTAGTTGAAGATTTCGGGTTTCATCTATTCTAATTGTAAGTTCACGAATTTTTTCTTCTTAATTATGAATTGTGAACTCTCAAATATGAGCAGCTAAATTCACAACTAGAGTTGTGGGAACCATGAGCAATTAACAAAGTATGGATGATAATGATGTCATTCTGAATAGTGTTTATGCATGTATTATTAATTCTTTCTTTTCGAAGTCTTTTTAATGAGTGCATGCATTAGAACTCGCTTTGTTGCTATTTTCTTAATCAAGGAGGTATTTAATGAGAGAATAATTAACAACAGAGATTTTGTAGATTCTATCTAATAGTATAACATAAATTTTAGCGAGGGTAAAAACTAAAACATACATAGATGTGATGTCTAATCAGGGTAAATGTAAGGGTTAATTTTACTTACACCCGTAGTTGGACAAGGTGTAAAGTGAAATTCCCTACTTTGAGGAGCAATAACTTGGGGATACCTAACTTAAATTTGCATGTAAAACACTAGTAAAGGATTACTATAGTAGGATTATTGAGTTAAGAGCGTGTGGGGAACACATATACCCTAGTTTCTTTCTCATATTTATAATTCAAAGTTGAATATTGCTCACTTCTTAGTTAATCAACAACTTTTTATTTGCTTACAAAAATTCCCACCTTTTGTTTACTTGTCTCGGAAAAAAAATGACTAAACAGATATAACATTGAATTAAGTTTATGTTTGAACCATATTTCTCGTAGGATCGACCACAACCTACAAGTTGGATTCTTTATTTGAAATGATAGCTTAGACTTCTTTAACGAGGTTTGATTTGAACATTTCAAATTTTGGCATCGCTGCCTGGAAATTTTACTTTAAGTTTAACTTTAACTACATTACTGAAATTTAGTCATTTCCAGATTTTATGTTTTAGTTTTTTACAACTTTCAACTCTAGTGTATGCCAAGTACACGGAGTCGAGGCGACCCCTTAACCCCTTGCCCTGAATTGAGAAAAATATTGAGAAAAAAATGGCTAATCAAGGGGTACTCAATAATCCAGTTGAGAGGGTCAAGGAAATGGGACAGAGTAACTAAGGTGTATGAATCTTGCCGAGACATTATATGAAACGCTTATTGGGAGGCAACCCTGTTAATAGTGTAGCTTATTATTTTAATTTAGTTATTTTGTACCTTTAATTTATTTTAGTTTTTATTGCATATAAGGGGAAGTGAGAGTACGTGAAAGATAATTAAGGAGCATGTTTGAGCTCAAGTGTGGAGCGCGTACTACCCTTGATAAAAATTAGGAAAAAGTACTTCTAGTTAGGCCTAACGGCCTGAGGGAGCTTTTCCTAATCCTTTTTAAAAAATTTATTTAATACTTTGACGACATAGCATCTTAAGTGTTGAGTGAAGGAATGAATTCCTAGTTTAGACTATTTTATTGATTTTTTAAGAATCGATTCCGTATCTCTTGTTTTCTATTCTTTCTTTAGGATAATCCCTTTGAATCGTGTGTATTTTATATTTTAGGAATAAGTTTTCTTTTAATTTTTCAAGAGAAAAGAAAAGACCCTTTTGAATGATGTGATAGTTGCTATTTTGGCCTAAACTCTCACTAGTATATTCTTGTGAATGCTTCATTGAGAAAGAAATTGCAAACTCTTTGACCCCTAAACTCATGGTTGTGTCTTTTTATATAACTAATTTTATTTTGTAATTTGTTATGATCCCCTCTCTATGTGAATTGAATTAATCCATCTTTGATTGATAATTGTGCCATGTGTGGTGAGAAGTTATTTATTCCATATTTCTCATCATAATCTAAAACTTCTTGGTTGTATAGCAAGAGTTAATGGGAAATGGAGGGAATATGAAAAGAAGAGGAACTTAGAAAGTTTGGAACTTGGAAAGTTTGGAACCTGAAGAGTGTTTTGGGTTTTAGAAAGTGTGAATGGGAAAAGAAAAGAGAGAATATGAAAAGTGAGGGAACTACTTTGGAGGGAAAATGAAAAGTCATTTGCAAAATGCAAATGAAAAGTCATTTCTCCCATATCGGTAAAAGAAATGGAAATTGTTGTCCTTATAGAGGAAACACTTCCATTATTTCTTAAAAGAGATAAGAAGAAGATGCCCCCTCGTGCCGTCATCGTCGTCGCTCGCTCGGCTCTGGCTTTGGCTTTGGATTTGGCTTTGGATTTGGATTTGGCAAATGATGTGATTGATTGATAAATTTTTTGGACAAAATTTATTTAATCAGTTTTTGTTAAATCAAATAAATCCTGTTAATATTATCTCTTATAAATTTGCGGGTAACGGTAACATTCCGAAAAGTTGTTACTTTTCCGAAAAGTCATTACTTTACAAAAAGTAGTTATTTTCCTGACAGACACATTTTTTCGAAAAGTTGTTATTTTTTTCCAAAAGACACAATTTTCAGGATAAAATAAGTCTGAACAGACATGTTCCTTGCTAAAAATGGCTATAAAAGGAAGTTAATTTTTGATTTTTTAAATACTGAAAATTTTTTCTTTCTCTACATTTATTTTTCTCTCAAATAAAAATCAAAGTGCCGATCGACTGAGTCTGTGTGACTTGTTGTTGTTCTTAAGTTCGTTGAAGTTAAAGAAATTTGAGGTACAGCTATTTCTTTAACAGGTTTAATCCAATCTATCTTGGGAGAAATTAATCCATAACCTTGGGTACAGTGAGGGGATTAAAATTCTTAAGGACATTCAGTAGTTTCCGTGGACTCGGATTAATTCTTGTATTCTATATTATTTTCTGCTTCATCTAATTTCTGTTTCTGTTTCTGTTTATTAACTTTACAAATACAAGTTATTGAAAGAATAACAATCTTAAGAAATTTATCAGTTTCTGTATTTGAGGTTTCTGGAGATTAAAATCTTTATGGTTTTCTACTCTCATTGAATTTTTAAAATTCATTCAATTAACGATTAATAGAACATAAAAACTTTATTGTTAAATTAGAAACAGTTTGTGTAAAGATTTGTTCTTTACTGTTAGTATTTTAAATACTTAATTTGTCTGTCATTTGTGACAGAAAAAAATGACTAATTCAAGTCAAACAAATGCTGGAACAGTAAGTGCTGCAGCAACAACGGTTGCACATAATCGTTTGCTGCCTTAGCACCGGCTGAGAAACCTACAAAGCTTGCTGGACTCGACTTTAAGAGATGGCAGCAATAGATGTTCTTCTATCTCGCTACGTTGAGTCTGCAGAAGTTCATCAATGAGAATGTTCCTGTTATGTCTGATGAAACTCCGGCTCATGAACGATTCTTGGTAACAGAAGCATGGACACATTCAGATTTTTTGTGTAAAAATTATATTTTGAGTGGTCTGCAAGATGATCTGTACAATGTGTACAGCAATGCCAAAACCTCAAAAGAACTCTGGGATGCTTTAGAAAAGAAGTACAAAACAGAAGATGCCGGAATGAAGAAATTCATTGTGGCAAAATTTCTGGACTATAAGATGATAGACAGTAAGACTGTCATCACCCAAGTTCAAGAATTGCAGGTCATAATCCATGATCTCCTTGCTGAAGGTATAAATTTATTTAATGCCTATGTTAGAAATATTAAGTTTTCCCTTAATACTCACATAACCTTTAATGTAGTATTGATTGTGAATGATGCTTTTCAAGTGGCTGCAATTATTGAAAAGTTACCTCCATTGTGGAAGGACTTTAAAAACTACTTGAAACACAAACGCAAGGAGATGACTGTTGAAGATCTCATAGTAAGGTTGAGAATCGAAGAGGATAATAAGGCTGCAGAAAAGAGGTAACTTGGTAATTCAGCAATATCTGGAGTAAATTTTGTTGAAGAAGATTCCAAAAAATTAAAGAAAAGAAAGAAAACATCTGGTCCAAAAAGCAATCCTCCTAAAAAGAAATTCAATGGAAACTGCTTTAATTATGGTAAACATGGTCATAGGGCTAATGAATGCCGGGGTCCTAAGAAGGACAAGAAAAATAAAGATCAAGCAAACTTGGCTGAATCCAAAGGAAAAATGGATGATTCTATGCAATGCTTTCAGAATGTAACTTGGTTGGAAATCCAAGAGAATGGTGGATAGATTCTGGTGCCTCATGCCATGTTTGTGCCAACAAATAATTATTTTCATCATATACTCCAGCACTTACCGATGAAAAAATGTTTATGTCAAACTCCGCTATTGCAAAGGTTGAAAGAACTGGCAAAGTCCTATTAAAGATGACATCAGGCAAGGTGGTGACTTTGAATAGGGTCTCATATGTTCCAGAATTGAGAAAGAATTTAGTTTCAATTCCAGTTCTGACCAATAATGGATTTAAATGTGTATTTGTTTCTGATAAAGCAGTAGTAAGCAAAAATGATATGTATGTAGGAAAAGGCTACCTTAGTGATGGCCTTTTCAAACTCAATGTAATTGCAGTTGATATGAATAAAGATTTTGCTTCTTCTTACTTGCTTGAGTCTAATTGTTTATGGCATGAACGTTTGGGACACGTTAATAACAAAACCTTGCGAAAACTGATTAACTTAAATATTTTGCCAAAATTTGAGTGCAGTAAATCAAAATGTCAAATTTGTGTTGAATCTAAGTATGCTAAGCATTCTTATAAATCTGTTGAAAGGAATTCAAATCCTTTAGAATTGATTCACACTGATATTTGTGACATGAAGCAACACCATTACGTGGTGGAAAAAAATATTTCATAACTTTTATTGACGATTGCACTAGATATTGTTATGTCCATTTGCAGAAATATGTTTAGAAAATGGAATAATCCATCAAACTATTGCTCCCTACACTCCACAGTCTAATGGAATTGCAGAAAGAAAAAACTGAACTTTAAAGTAATGACTTTGCGGGTAACGGTAACATTCCGAAAAGTCGTTACTTTCCAAAAAGTAGTTATTTTTCTAACAGACACATTTTTTCGAAAAGTTGTTATTTTTTTTTAAAAGACACAACTTTCTGGATATAATAAGTCTGAACAGATTTCACTAAACAGACATGTTCCTTGCTGAAAATGGCTATAAAAGGAAGTCAATTTTTGATTTTTTAAATACTGAAAAAATTTTCTTTCTCTGCATTTATTTTTCTCTCAAATAAAAATCAAAGTGTCGATCGACTGAGTCTGTGTGACTTGTTGTTGTTCTTAAGTTCGTTGAAGTTAAAGAAATTTGAGGTACCGCTATTTCTTTAACATGTTTAATCCATTTTATTTTGGGAGAAATTAATCCATAACCTTGGGTACAGTGAGGGGATTAAATTTCTTAAGGACACAAAGTAGTTTCTGTGGACTCGGATTAATTCTTATATTCTATATTATTTTCTGCTTCATCTAATTTCTGTTTCTGTTTCTGTTTCTGTTTATTAACTTTATAAATACAATTTATTGAAAGAATAACAATGAGTTGGGAACTTGAAAAGTCATATTATGTTTTAAAGAAAAAACATGTGACCCTCATCAGTGGTAAAATAAATATAGGAGAGTTTAAATATAGAAACACTCCTATTAGTTGTTAAAAGTTTTGTTGGAAAGAGGGACCCCCCTCGCGCCATTATCGTCAGCTCAACTTTGGCTTTGGTTATTTATTTAATTTAATTTAATTTAATTTCAAAAACGTTTCAGTGAATTAGTTAATTAAGCAAAATGTTTCAATGATTCAGTTAATTGATCAATACGACTCGAATTCTCGTGCGACCCGTTTTATTTAAATTCTTTCCCATTTTGTTTGAATTTCCCGCAATTGTAAGTGACTCTTCTGAAAGGTTTCAACTTTCAAAACAATCACGATCATTGAAAGATTTCAACTTTGATTAATAATCATGTGGAGATTGAAAGGGCTGCAACCTTTAAGAACCAGTTCCGGTTGGCTATAAATACAATGATTCTTCAAAAAATTTCAATACAAATTTTTCTAATTTCTTGTTCTTCTAGACAAAAGTTTCTTCGTGTACTTTACTTATCTTGAGTAGTTCGCTGACACTAGATTTTTTGGGTATCAATACGCTGGTGATTGAGATCATTCTATCCTGGAAAATAATTTCCTTTAGGGGACACTGTGTATTCAGTGGGCTTGATCTTTTTCGTTCTGTCTTTTTCAAGAATCTATTATGTTTTACAGATTTTAGTTGTTGTGTATTAATTAATGTTCTTCTGTTTTTACTTATTTGTAAACTTTGGTTAGTTTGTGTTTCTTCAGAGTTTGTGTAAATCAGTAATTCTGTCTTTAAACACAGAGTGGCAACAAAACTTGCCCGACATGTTATTGAAGCGAAATAAAAAGTGTTTCTTTGTTTAGGAGATGAAAATAGAATTTCTTTGATTTGTCTGATAGATTTTAGCTTTTTCACATATTACCTCACTAGTTAACCCTTTTGTGCTTTTAGCCAATATTTTACTTGTAAACCACATTTTCTAGCTGAATCCCTTTTTTATACCATAATTCTATTTGATCTAAAGAGAAATCCTTATTTCACTATGTAAAAAAAATGGGAACAATGGTAGAAGTAGAAAAAGTGTGGAAATTCTTGGCTTGTAGCTAATGGAACAACAAACGGTAAGAGATAAGATGGCCCATGATTAATGATCCACACATTTCACGTTTCCGCAGAAATGTTGTAAAACACTATCTTTGCCCTGGTCCTTCTTTGGACATTGTGCGTTTTAACTCAGGCTGAAAGCCTAAGTTGAGAGTGACTACTTTAGATGTTAAGTTGATGATTACCTTGGATCTTCCAATGACATCGTGCACCTTAATGCATTTAAAATACGTAAGTTGAGATTGGATATTATGAAAGAAAACTAGAAAAAAATGATTGAAGCATTCTTGAGATAATGAGCATTACTTTATGAAATAGTTGTCGAAGAGAGGGTTGAAAATAAATAGAAGAAAATAATGGGGGATGAAGTATAAATTGCAAAGTTCTTAAGGAAGTGTATGTAACTATACACATTGTTTTCCTACTCGTCCCGTAGACTACATCATGACCCGTTAAAGTTGTATTTGATTTTATTCAAGCATGCTAAACTAGTGGAGATGTACATAATGGGTAAACCTATGATTCTTTGTGCATACATGAGAATTTTATTTGTTAGTGTGAGAGTTATTCTTGATATGAAGTCATTAATTTATATTCCATCTTATTATTTGAGTGTGTGGACAATATCTTTTTGTGAGGGCGCTTATTTCATGATTAGATAGATAATTTTATCAACTTTCTTTGATGTGAGTAGGTGAGCAAGCTTAAATTTGATGAGTTCAAAGTCCTTCCTTGAGGTTAGTAGATTGAACTTTGTTGTTTAATTGCATGTCTTACATAATGATTGAGAAGTGTACTTGATGTTTTGAAATTGTGTACAGTCTAATTGTTTATATTAATCAAAGTGATCACATTCCTCTTTTGTTTTTTTTAATAAAAATAACACTACACACACATTTAAGATGTTAAATATCAAGTTATAAACAAACTTTTTAATAATAAACTACTTATAGCATATTATTATCAAGTTATAGCATATCAAGAAATAATATATTATTCTCATTAATTTTTTAAAATAATAATTAACTTATTTAAATAATTCAATTACCTTATTTAAACCAATGTAGTTAATTAAATTTATTATTTTAAGTTACCTTTTTTAAACAAACTCTTAATTAATGTTATTAAAATTAAATATTATATAGTTACCTTTTTTAAGATAACTACAAAATAATAGGGATTTTATCTCTAAAACAATTACAGTTTTTTTTTAAAACTGTAAAACGTTATAAAAAAATAATAATTATATTCCCCAAATTTTTGTTCTTCCCCAACTCTTTTTCAAAATCATTACCTCTGCACGCCTATCAAAACTTTTCACCAAAATTCGCACGCCTAATTTATTTTCACCAAATTTTCTCTCAAAATCACTTCTCTCTTAACAGTCTTATTCAAGAATTCTCAAATATTTGCATTCAAATCTTCATTTTTAGCACTCAAATCTTCAACTCTTGCGATAAACAAACCGTACAATGTTGAAAAGAGGCAACGAAACCCCGAGAAAAAGTAGAAGATTGAATGAAGAAGCAAGCTCAGACGATTTTCATGCTCCATCTTTCAAAATTTTATCACAAACACAATCTCAACCTTCATCTGTTAAAGTTAAATCTAGATCAGGGAAATCAACAATAGAAAAAAAAAACATCCAAAGGAAAACGAGAAGAAGAGAAAAAAGAAAGAAAAGAAAAATGTAGATGAATCTGAGAAAAGGACGAAAGAAATAGGAAAGAAGAGGAAAGGAAAAGAAATCGAGGAGTCATCTGATTCTGAATCTGATTTTGTGGAAGAGTTGATAAAATCAAAATCGAAAAAACCAAGAGCATCTGAAATCGATACTTCACATTTACAAGAAGAAGAAGAAGAAACAGTTAAACCCAAAAAAAGTTCAAAGGTTAGTAAAAGTTAATTTATTTTTTATGTTCTGTTATTTTATTTTTTCTTATTTGGGTATAAAATAGTTAAAATATAAATTTTGTGTAAATAAATAATGTATGAATTGTGTATGATTCACTGTATGAAATTACAGATCTCTTCATATTACAATATCAATTGCTGAAACATGTATTTTTTATGTATGATTCACTGTATGAATTGTGTATGATTAACTGTATGAATTGTGTATGGTTCACTGTATGAATTTTGTATGATTCACGGTATATATAAAATGTGTATGAAATGTGTATAAATTTTT
This sequence comes from Solanum chilense, assembly GCA_032847665.1. Classification (NCBI taxonomy): domain Eukaryota; kingdom Viridiplantae; phylum Streptophyta; class Magnoliopsida; order Solanales; family Solanaceae; genus Solanum; species Solanum chilense. The sequence continues at coordinate 6,010,855 of JAPDHL010001909.1, read as the reverse complement.
TTGTATCAAGTTTTTTGATACAGTTGAATAGTAATATCCATAATTAGTTATACTTTATGTTTTGATTTGTATATTTTGGTGTTGAATATATTGTGTATGAAAGAATGTTGTAAGTTTGTTTGAAATGTGTATGATTATATTGTATTATGTTTTGTATACTATGTGTATGAATTATGTATTTTTCAATATTATGTTGTAAGTTTGTTTGAATTGTGTATGATTTACTGCATTATGTTTTGTATACTATGTGTATGAATTATGTATTTTTCAATATTATGTTGTAAGTTTGTTTGAATTGTGTATGATTCACTGTATTAGTTTTGTATTACATGTGTATGATTAATGTATTTAATTTTTACAATTTTTTAGGAGAAGAAGACACAAACACATTTGTCTTCATGTATTAACATGAATGTGTTTGCGGATTTGTTGACCTTTTTAGGTCAAGATAAGATTCAACAATTTCTAGATGAAACACCTTTTGGATTTTTTTATAATTTGCATCACATTAAAATCCAATGTCAATTGTTGAGACACTTATTTATAATGAGGAATGAAAATGTTAGGGATGACTTTGGCATTATGGAAAATCAAAGAATGATGAAGGCGCAATCATTGAAAGTGAAGTTACAGGAACAGTTGCTAGCAAGAAGGGTGGACCTCGAACTCATAAAGAACAAGTTATGGACACCACCAATTATCCTACTTCAAAATTCCATATCAGGAAGTAGAAATCTTCATGGCACAATGTACATTTATTTGAATGACTTGTTTTTTTTTTTAACTTATGAACAATTTATGTATTTTCCAGTTTTTTTATTATGACTACTCTGATGGTTTTATATAAATTACTACTGATTATTACTAAATGTGTCTCACTTTAACATATATGAACACTGTATGAATCATGTATGAAAATCATATGAATTATGAATGTCATATTAAAATTTGATATATAGTACATAGTAATGTTAAATTATTCCATAAATTTGTTTTGCATGAATACTATACACTTTCAAATACAAACAGAAATCATTTGCCACCATGTTTAATTAAAATTGACACAATTTTCTCCATCAAATCAAATCTAAACTTTTTCAACTTTCAATTTTAATTGTTTTTCCAAAAAAAAACCCATAAAATATGACAAAATTCGAATATATGAATATAGTTCAATTTCTGGGAAAAAAAATGATACACGTTTATGGAAAGAAAGATAACAGAATACAATTTTTTAAGGATAAAAAATCAAAAATAATTACCATTAAAAACGGATTGAGATAATTAAGGTGCATATCTATAATTAATATATGTTAAAATCCCTTAAAAGGTGCACATTTTGTTATCAGTTAATAATAGTAACTACATTCAAGGAAATTATCCAATTTTAATTATTCATATTTTAATTTTATTTTTCGTCCTATTTAGAATAAATATTTACAATATTTTAATTTAAAGAAATGCTATAAGTTGATATATTAAATGTTATAGAATGAAAATCAAACTCTTATGCCATAACTTGAGAATATGACTACGTAATATACTATATACCTAATTTACAAATTTTTTTATATGAGCTTTAATGGTTTCTTGATAAGGAACAAACATTTAGGTGTGGAATGTTCATTGAGGAACAAATAAGTATTTCTAATCAACATTTGTCTCTAGTTTATTATTTATATTGATTTTTTTTTAGTATGAATTTTATTTATTGTGTGAAATAATATATTTTTTTTGTATGATTATATTGGTGGGAAAATGAAGAAGTTTAGAGTTAAAATGACTTAAAGATGGAAGGCTAAAGAAGATATTCTACCGAACAACTTAATGGATTAAATTAAATAAAATAATATATTACATATATGAGCAGTAAGAAAATTTGCAATTTCAATTGCAACTGCCTTCTGCTGCCACGTGATAGTAGGAGGAGGGATCTTATTTATTAAGGTCAACGAATGGCAGTAACAATGATACATAAGGCGGCTTGGATTATTTAAAAACGTACAAGGAAACCCCAATTTGATTGGATTTTAATTTCCTAATTTATCTTGAACTCAATTATTTTATTTAGGGTTTCTAAATCTATAAATAGGGCATGCAAAATTCTTTCTCAGGGGAGATCATTCATAAGAGATACTTTCAGGGTATTTTTCTTCTTATCATTAGGTTAGAAAATATTTTTAGCTCTAAGTTTCGGTGTTTTTTGGAATTAACTTGCAAACGTTAGCAATTTGATTTTCGGATTTTCGTTTTATAAGATTTTCACTTTGAAATTGAATTGAAGATTTCGGGTTTCGTTTATTATAATTGTAAGTTCATGAATACTTTCTTCTTACTTATGAATTATGAACTCTCAAGTATGAGTAGCAAACTCCACAACTAGGGTTATGGGAAAGATGAACAATTAACGAAGTATGAATAATAAGTTAGCAATTCTTGAATAGTGTTAACACATGTATTGTTAATTCTTTCGCTTAGTTTCTTTTTAAGAAGTGCACGCGTAAGAACTCGTCTTGTTGCTAGTTGCCGGACCAAGGAGGTAATTAATGGATAATAATTAACAACAGAGATTATATGGATGTTATCAAATAGTCTATTGTCAATTTGAGCAAGGGTAAAAACTATGTCTTATATTGATGTGATGTCTAATCTAGGGTAAAGGTATGAGTTACCAAGCATACCTATAGTTTGACCAAAGTGCGAGGTGAATTCCTTACTTGGAGGACCAATCACTTCGGGATACCTAACTTATAACTTTGCATGTAATACACTTGAAAATGATTATTATTATTATTATTATTAGGATTTCTGCATTAAGAGCTTGTGAGAGACAGATAACCCTAGTTTCCTTCTCATATTGATTACTCAATGTTGAATCTTGTTTATTTGGAAAATAATCAACAATTGTTAATTACTTACAACCTCCCTTTTGGTGTCTTGTCTAGGAAATAGTTTTACTATACGGATATAACAGTGAGTTAAGTTTAAGTTTGAACCATATTCCTCATGGGATCGACCCCAACCTTCAAGCTGGGTTCTTTATATCACAATGATGGCTTATACTTCTTTATGGAGGTGTAATTTGAGTGTATTATATACATAACTCAAGATAAACAAATAATGAAAGATTCAATATATGGAAAACTTTTAATATAATAGATAAAAACTCAATGTACTTAAGGATACAATTTCAACTCAATTTGTATATAATAAAATATAATACAACAACGTGGGAGTTTCTATAAACGGTAATCATCACAATGAGCTATGTGATGGCATAACGTCTCACCCACCCTGCAAGAACTTTCCAATTACTTGTCGGGATATAGAACACCTCAACTAAGTAGATCAACTAATTTATGCTAAAATCATTAAGAATTCATCTATAAGTATGCCCCTTTCTATCCACGTTGGCTATATTTTTATGAAGACTTCAGTTATTTGAGCACTTTCCCATATCGGTGCTCTATTCTACTCCCAAAAATATGCTCATCTTATCTTTATCTATCTATATTACCTTAAAATTATGAACCCATAACTTGAATCTTAAATTTCTATAATATCACTAACATAGGTTATAACTTTTCGATGACTTTTGACTTTTCCGATAAGTTGTGACTTTTTAAAAAAGGTTGTGATTTTTTGATTTGTTGTAACTTTTCAAAAGTGTTGTGACTTTTTCAAAAAATTGTGAGTTTTCCAAAGTTTTGTCACTTCTTCGAAATGGTCATGATTTTTCATATAAGACATACAAAAAAAGTTATTTATACTACCCTTTGTTGACTAAAATTAAAGCGATTTCATCTCAGATTTCAAACACATTTTTCTAATCTTCTACTCTTCTGCTTCTTCTTGCATTGTAATATTTAATGTAGGGTTTACTTTTGTATAGTGAGTTTAAAATGTAGCAGAATGTGAGGTACCACTGTTGTAATGAAGTAAGTCGTTCTATCCTAATAGGGCATATTCCATAACATTGAGTACTTGAGGAGAATAATATAATTTTTATGATGTAATAACTATTTTTTTGCTTAAGATATACAATAGTATGTAATGTTACTATATATAAATGTTAACATCATGTAGTATAAATTCATTTGTTTCTCTTAACAATTTCTCATGTGATGTGGATATATTCTTCTGATATCTTTTTTCCAAAATTATGACAATAGTCACAATTTGTTCTTGATGCTCAAGACAAAAGAATGAATTTATTTATATATGTTACTTATATGATTTAGACTCTCAGTAAGTTTGCTTCAAAATAGTTGTTACTATATAAACTTTGTCCTTTTATTTACTTATTTATTATTTATCAATATTTTAATATTTTGACGAGGAAAAGTTCATATAACTTGTAATAAAACCAGTTGGAGTTGTTATTTGTTTAATTTTTATTATTTATTTAATAACTAATTTATGAGATAAATATTTTTGTTAATTCAAATATATATTTATTAGTTCACCTACTTGCATACAGTCCCTTGGCAGCTGTACACACATGCTTTACACCACTTAGAAGCTATTTTATTCCCCGTGAAGCATTACTTGTACAACCTAGTATTGGTTGACCTTCTCACATACAGTCCCCATACAATTTTAAATACATACCTTATATATATATATATATATATATATATATATATATATATATATATATATATATATATATATATATATATATATGTTACTTCTAACCTTAGTGTAGCCGCAGTTTACATCTCAATGATACCCTCCTTAATGCATCAAATCCCTGCCTAATCATGCAGATTTCGACCATTTGCCACCTTCATTAAGGGTACTAATGCACAGTAACCCCTAGAATTAACATTGTCACTCATCTCCCAATGGTATTCATCAATTTCCAGCGCACATCACAACTGAAATTGAACTAACAAAATGGAATGTACCGATAAACAATATGCAAAAACAATTTGTTAATTCAATGATGGGAGTCTTAGTGATTTGAAGGTGTTCAATAATACCTTACAAGAATTCAAGGGATGAAGTTGTTTTCAGAACAATAATATTAGTTAACCAAGAGGTATTAACACTGACACTTTTACTTACCTTTTTATCTTATCGTTCATGTCTATTGTACTTGTACATCACCCTTTTGCACAATACTAGGTACAAAAGTCCAAGCAACACTATTTAATAAACATATCCAATCATGAAAGGACTTTTTGAAACCAAATAAGAGTTACTCAAACTACTATTTCATACATATATAAGTTGAATTTGTATTTATAGATAACACTATCATTAAGGTGGCTCACTCTGAGGTTTCAACACACATATTCTTTGTTGGCTTTTTATCATTGGATCATAATGATAAATTACATAATGTTGCTATTTTAGTTAACTATCCATCCAAATAATTTGTATTTAATTTCATGCTCCATTACATAATATCTATCACTATTTTACATTACATATTCTAAGATTTGACTTGCATTTTAGTTTCAATGAATTTCCTCATTGAAAAAAAATATAGCAAGAGACGGGAGATAGTTGTTACAAATAAGTAGTATGTTATGAAAATACCTAAACTACCATCAATACAGAGATATTTTGAAGTATTGAATTTCACTTCTAATTGATAACCCAACAGGGAGCATACATCTTTTAATCTATTAGATGATTTTGCATAAAATGACGGCCCTTTTCTAAAAAACAAGAAAGATGATAAACCTATACATGGATTATGTAACGTTAGAATCTCAATATATAAATACATCGGACATAATATTGTATGTTTTTTATAATCAACAAGGTAAATACCCGCGTTCCGCGCGGTAGTGAACTACGTCAATAATCTACTTCTGAAATTTAATAATATAAATGTTTTTGAGTGGTACAACCCTACGATAAATATTAAGAATATTTTATCCAAAAAATAAATGAATGTTTTTTAGTCTTAAAATGAAAAAGATTTGATGCTAAGTGTTTATGAATTTTGTTATTAATTCTTTATTTTACTGTAGTTATTCATCAGCAAAGTCTTCAGAAAAGATATGTAATTGATTCAATGTTTATGTTTGTATTTTCAAAAAGTGGAACAAACATTTAGTTCATCAATTGCGAGACTTTCCTCCTATTCAAGGCTACTACATATCTAAATATTATACATGTTATCTAATTAGCTGTGTACTTGATAAGTTTATTAAAAAATAAAAATTGGAGTCGTGAATAGGGGCGAGGCCTGTTGGGCCGGCCTGGCCTAGCCCAGGATTTATAGGGATGGGCTATGATTTTTGTAGCCTATTTGAGAAAAGGGCTTTTTAGCTCGGCCTAAATAAGCCTTTTGATTTGTAGGGCTTGAGATATATCAGTAGGGCCGGGCCCGTGGGCCACTAAAAATTAATTAAAAATTATAATATAATATTAAAATTTAAAATTAAAGAGAGCACAAACTTAAAACAATTACGTCAATATTTTTATTTAGATACTTATACTTTTACTTGAAAAAAAATACTTAATAAATATTACAAAGATAATTTTACTTGTTGATTTGATTAAAAAGTAGTGACATTAACATCATGTAATATTATTTTGTCGATATTTATGATAATATTTTTAAATTATAATTTAAAATTTAATTTAATAATTCTAAATATAATATAATGGTTAAATAAAGTGGGCTGACCCAGCAAGCCTGTAGCCCACGTACTTGTGGGTTGGGCCGGCCATTTTCTTGCCCACCCAAAAATGGGCTAGCCCTGACCCGTAAAATGTCGAAGCTTGTACGGGTTAGCCCGGATGGGGTGGGCTAGACCATATTGACAACTCTAGTAAAAACACATCCCTTGAAGTTCAATGAAATAACATATGTCGCTCAACTAATTTGGATTAAATGATGTTTTGTCATATCCCTTATTCAAAATTCTAAGCACTCGATGACACTACTTTGATAGCCAAAAGAAATATTTTGTTGGTTATGTTTTGACCAATATAGTTAAAACTTTATTTATTAGGGTCTTTCAATCTAAAATTTATAAGATGATCATTAGTTCTTTATATTTGATTAATATAGATTTATCCTACTTTGAGGGGTAATTTATTTACTCCAACCCAACATTTGAACGCCAACGTTTGATTAAGGTTGAATACAATACTTACCATCCCACTACATTCCTTTATTTTTTGGATTTCACTAATCGATTGAATGACTCGATAAGATAGAAAATTGAATAAATAAAACACCAAAGTAGGCACAATATCTTTTGAACACTAAAAGTCCTTTCTTATACATCCCATGGATCTTTTAGCCACTGAAAACTCAATAAATTCAAAACTCATTGATTTTACAGGTTTAAGACTTCTAATCGACAAGACACAAATAGTCTAATGATTACATCAAACTCTTGAGTAACATATATTTATTTCAATGTAATGATAAGAAGCATAAGTATAAATAACAAAATTTAAAACACGTGCTCAAAAACAAAAATTAATAATATAATAAATTAATAAATATAAAAAAATAGCAGGATTATAATTATAAAATGGAACTTAAAGGAAAAAAGCAAGCCCATTGAATGGACATTGTCCCCTTGAGGAAAATTTTCCATTCTTGTACCTGAGGTTTATAGGAATAGATCCTCTCAGGACAAAACGATTCTATTCACCAATGTGTTGCAACTCTTCATAAAAGTCACAACTCTTATTCAGGTGGTTATTGTTTCTTATCGGAAATGACACAACTCTTTGGAGAAGTCACAATCTTTGATAAAAGTCGCAACTTACATTAAAGTTGCAACTCTTCATAAAAGTCGTAACTGTTCATTAGAGTTGCAACTCATCATAGAAGTCACAACTCTTCATTACTGTTGCAACTCTTCATAAAATTTATAACTTTTTTTTAAAAGTCGCTATAATTTTTAAAAGTCGCAACTTTTTGTAAAAATCACAACATTTAATAAAAGTTGCAACGTTTATAAAAAGTCACTACTTTTCATGAAAGGGAAGACTAATTTTGAAAATAAATAAGTTAAAAGGGAATCATGGTTTGTGTTGGAGCCACGTAGGATGTCCTAAGATTATCTTTTATATCAATACTAGTTAAATTTCCCGCGCTTAGCGAGGTATTGAACTACGTCAACAATCCACTTCTCAACATTTGATAATATAAGTTTTTTTAGTGGGTGCAACCCAAAGATAAATTGTAAAGAATATTTTATTCAAAGATGAACTTAATTTTTTTAATCTTAAAACCAAAAAGATTTGATTCAGAGTGTTTTTGCATTTTGTTTTTTATTCTTCATTTATTGTAGTTCTTCATCATCAAAGTCCTTAGAACAAATATATAATTCTTTCATCGTCAATATTTGTATTCTAAGAAAGTGGTATAAATATTTTCTTCATCACTGCGAGAGTTTTACTCCTATTCAAGGCCTCTACATGAAGAATCTAAATATTGCACATCTTATATAATTAGTTGTACACTTGATAGGCTAATTAAAATTTAAAAGGACATCTCTTGAAGTTCAATGAAATAATATATGTCGCTCAAATAATTTGCGTTGAATGATATCTTTGCAAGTTTCTTATTCAAAATCATTCACACTCGATGACACTAAATTGATAGCCAAACATTATTTATTTAAAATTTTGATTATTATTCATCCTACTTGAGGGGTAATTCATTGAATCTAATCAAAAATTTGAACCCCAAACTTTTGATTAAGATTGAGTACAATTAATAGTTACCATCCAACAACATTCCTTTATTTTTGGATGTCACTAATTGATTAGCTGTCTCGATAATATAAAAAATTGAATAACTGAAATACTAAGGTAGTGCGAAACCACAATAACTTCAGAACACTCAAAAGTCACTTCTTGGACATTCCATGTACCTTCTAGTCACAGAAAACTGTATAAAGATCAAAGTGTTCTATTTTAAAAGTTTAAAAATTCTAATCTACATGATACCTATAGTCTAATGATTGCATCAAACTCTTGATTCAACATAATGATAAAAAATACATAAACATAGATAAATAAATTTAAAACGTGTACTCAAAAATGTAAATTAATAACAAATGCATAAATTAATGATTGTAAAAAATATACGAAGATCCATAGCAATAGAATGAACCACAGACGAAAAAATTGAGTCTACTGAATGCACATTGTTACCTTAAGAAAATTATTCTCCTTTATTACCCGAAGTTTAAAAGAATAGACTGAGATAGAACCATTCTATTCACCAATGTATTGCTACAAAAATAATGGTGTCAGTGATCCACTCAACAAGAAAAAGTACACGATTATTTAATTGTGCAGAAGAAGAAGAAGTAATTCAAAATTTAAATGTTTTAAAATGAGAGGAAACTCCTTTATTTATAAACAACAAAGGATAGTACCAATAAATTATTATTGTTCCTTATTGAAAAGGTAAAAACTCTTTGAAAAATTCACAACTTTTCTTTTAAAAGTCAAAACATTTTATAAAAGTCGTAACTTTTCGTAAAAGTCATAACTTTTCATAAAAGACACAAGTTTTCGTAAAAGTCAAAACTTTTCATAAAAGACTCAAATTTTCATAAAGTCGCAACTCTTCATTAAAGTTGCAACTCTTCATAAAAGTCATAACTTTTTTTTTTTATAAAACCAAAACTTTTCATGAAACAAAAGATCAAATTTGTAAATAAATAAATTAAACGACAATTTTGATTTGTGGTTGTGTTATATAGGGGGCCTATTGTTCTCTCTTATATATATACTAGTAAATGGGTCAGCGCTTTGCGCGGTTAGAATATTCTTCTTTAAAATTTATTAGAATAAAATTTTCCTTGTATTTTGATATTACAGTATTTTTATAGAAATATGTGTTTAAAAGTATAAACGTTATTCAATTTTAGTACACCATTTGTTATATTAAAATAAAATGCAAAATTAAAAATCATAACACTAATCATAACAATATTTTCATTAGTTTAAAACTATAAATTAATTTCAAAATATTAATTATCGAGAGCAAATGTTCCATAATTAAATGATATACCATTAGGTAATAAGTTGTCATTATGCGTTTGAAAATTAAAATGCAATCTTCCAAATCAAAATTTGATATGTAACATAGTTATGATAGTGTTTTGGAATTGAAGTTGTTCACAACCAAAATATTATGGATCCTTAAAAGGTATGAAAGAGAAGTAAGGGATAATGGGAGAAAAAGTTAAAAACAAAGTACTTTGATGTGATTGAATATTCATTATTTTGTATCATATAATTATAATTCATTGCTAGTATTAATTCTATCATTTGACTATCTATTTTTTTACCCCTATTAATATTAACATTATTATGACAACCAAAAAAATCATATAAATCTTTAGGCTTGATCACTTGGAGAAGAAAAGATTTCTTTGGAGAATATTGTAAATAAATATATTCCGTAAAAAGTTATTTGTGAAGCTGCGTAGATGGATTTACAAATAGATTGTACTAACAAATACTTATAACAATAGTTTTACAAAAACATAAACATAAACAACAAAGTTTATAACATGTACTAAATAACAACAATAAATATTATAACCATAAATTAATGGCGATATAAAAAAAATATACCAGGATATGTAACAATAGAATGAAACTAAAAAAAATTCAGCCTAATGAACGCAATGTCCTTATTAGTGAGCCACTCAGTTGGAAAATATACAAATATTTAATTGTGCAGAAAAAGAAGTTCTGGATCATAAATTTAATGTGCAGAAGAAGAATTCAAGAACTTTCATTATTTTAAAATGAGAGGAAACCCCTCTATTTATAGACAACAAAGAGTAATGTCAATAAATGTTAATTATACCTTGATGAAAAGGTCACAACTTCTCGAAAAAGTCACAACGTTTTTGAAAGGTCACAACTTTTCATAAATGTTACACTTTTCATAAAATTCACACTCTTCATAAAAGTCACAACTATTCATAAAAGTCATAACTTTTCAATAAAAGTCACAACTTTTCATAAAAGTGACAACTTTTCATGAAAGGTTATTCAATTCTAGTTTACCATTTGTTATATTAAAAGAAAAGACAAAATTACAAATCATAGCACTATTTTGTCCAAGGTTACATAATTTCATTTTTCCATGGTTACATAGTGTCTTTTATTAGAGAGTCAAATAAATATTTTCACAATTTTCTTCTATGCAAATTTTGCTAGTATAACACTATCAATTACTTTCAAAATATTTTAGATTTTTTTTTAAAATGTATGTACAACTATTGTTTTTACTAAGAACAAAGGTTGCATAATCATATGATATACGAATAAATAATATGTAGTCATTATGTGGTTTTTATCAAAAGCAATCTTCCAAAATCCCAATTCGATATGTAATATAGTTATTATAGTGTTTTGGAATTGAAGTTGTGCATAAATAAAACATTAAGGATCCTTTAAAAGGATGAAGAAAAGCAAGGAAAAATTGGAAAAAAGTTTAAAAGTAGTACTTTGGTGTTAGAGAATAGTCATTATTGTATATCATATAATTATACTTAATCGCTAGTTTTAATTCTATCATTTGACTTTCTATTTTTTTGCTCCTTTTAATATTAAAATCATTAACACTATAACAAAAAATCAAATAAATTTTAGTTAGATTTACATACAGTTTATACTAATAAATACTTATAACAATAACTTTACAGAAACATAAACAACAAGGTTAAAAATATGTAGTAAAAAATAACAATAAATATCATAAGTGTTATAAACAATTTGTATTATAGTGAATGTCTAATTATGTGGAGTCCTAGTAGGATATGGTTAGGAATCCTACTTGAGGACCAAGTAAGGTTTTTCCTATAAATAAAGGGTTTTCCTTCATTGTAAAGAGGATTTGTGAAAGATCAATGAATCCTGAATATACTTCAAGATGAATAAGAAATCTTTTCTCTTCTCCCTACTTTCTTCTTCTTCTAATTTCATATAGTTTCATAACACGTTATCAGCACGATTGTTCTATTCTTAAATAATTATGAAGAAGACGGGAAAAGTGCAAAAGAGATCTTGCATAAGTTATGCAATAAGATTCTTAAATCTTCAAGGTATGATTTATCTTTATGTTATAATTATTTATGTTACAGATCTGAAGGTACCATCTAAAGTAAGTATTTAAAAAGACTTGTTGACTTTTTATACGTTTAGTTTAAATCGATTGGTAAGAGAATTTCTTAATTTATTTTAATAATTGAATAAGTTTTTCAATCTCTACATGAGGTACGTGATCTATTAAACTATATCTACTAACTGCTAGTATTGATTATAAGAAATCATTAGTCTCAGTTTTGTGTGTAATTATAATATATAATCATTAATATGATCATAAAAAATGATAACATTGCAATTATTTTCAAAGGCTTGAGGTTGAGCATCATTGTGGGTAAGACGATAAATTTAAGTTTTATCGCACCTAAAGAATAAGACGATGGATTTATGTCCAATCGCAAAAAGAGGGTAAGACATTGGGTTGAAGTCCCGATGCACCATGATGATAAGATATTGGGTTCAAGATCCATCGATTTATGACCTAAGACACTTTTATATGGATAAGACATTGAATGTGAATCTCAATGCACCATATTGGTGATATAATAATGACTAAAGAAAAACTAATGTGTTTTTGATGAGAAGTCATGAAATTTACTGAATTTGCTCCATTACGTAAAGTAAATATGGTTATAGTGCATAATATGTCTGAAAGAAGACAAGTGATTGAATAATGCACATAGATATTGAATGAGGTGCTAACGCTATCATTATTTAATATGCACACATATTTGTGTTTCATTCATGAAGAATGAGAAATTTTGATAAATGGTAAAAATATAAATTCATTCTTTAAAGGGAATGAGGTGTAAGCCACCATGCTAGGCATGAGAAAGATTGCAAAAATATTGGCACAAATAATATGTTACATGCACAATTTTCTTCAGATTAGTTCATTCAATGATGGGATCATGACTCACCTAAAGGGTGAAGTAATTGAGAAGAAATAAATCTGAAAAGTACTCTTGGAGTAATAAAATTGAAATTTACTCATATAATAGTAAATCAGAAATTTACTAAAGCAAAAGGCACATGGCGTAGTAAACTTGGAGTTTACGAGTACTACTAATTTTATTACTTGGCATTAATAATTTGGTCATCCCAAAGATGTGCATATTGAGTAATGGACATACATTGAAAACCAGAAGATTCTTTAAGAATTCTTTACGTTGTTTGTTCTCGTGATAAAGTTGATTGGATCAACTAAAGTTGGGACTAAATCCCTAAATTCTGAAAAGTATAAAAGGTGAATATGGGCCCGTTCACCTATCATGTGATATGATAAAAAGATGCATCTATAAGATAATCACATTTATTTTTGTTGTCAACATGTAGTTTGATATTAACAAAATTTTTTGTGCAAAACTAATTGAGTTAAGAACACAATTTCAGAATATGTAGTCAAGACAATTTATCTTAATAATATTGATAAATATTCAAGATGATGTGACACTAAATGTCTCAAATAGTAAAATCATTGTTTATGAAAATAAAGTTTCATATGTTGATATGAAATACGATATTGCATACAAAAGTAATTGTACGCATCAGACCGATAAATTATGATCAAATTTTCTTTCAATTGATTTATGGTCGGGGACCAAATATTTTTCATCTGATTATTTTGATATATGGTATATAATCAATGAATATACAATGATGCACAAAGATAAATTCTCCAAAAGATTGAGATATATGTTAGTTTGTCTAACATAAGGGGGAGAGATTAGAAGCAACACAAGAGTTGTAAATACATCTATTGAATGTCCCTTAAGGGATAAAGTCTATGACATGAATGAAGCATGATAGACCAATCAATTCTAAATAAAATAATCCTTGAAAAAGGGGGAGGATCAAAAAATCAAAATGATCATAATAAAGAGATAAAGTGCTCTTGGAGAGCCTACGACATAACACTTTATGAAACCTCATGAGAGGGGTAGCTACCTAAAAATAATGAAGTGATGAGATCTCAATAAGTTTTGTCGTGTTGTGAATCGACACAAAATGGTATATCGTTGACGATATCTTTGATACAATAGCGTGCAATATTGTAAAAGATTATGAGGATATGAATTCTACATCTATTAAAGAATGATTGTGTAGAAATAATTATCAAGTGAAAAGTGGAATGATGCATCTTGGTAAGCATAAAGCTTATTTGACTTGCAATCTAGGCACTAAAAGATGTCATACATCTAACTTGAATGTTATTGCTTGAAAAAATTGATAAGAAAATATCCAATGGGTTCAAAATCTAAAGCATATACAAGTTTTTGGAAAACTTTTTTATCATCCTCATAAGGATTAAATAGATTCAAAATGCAACGAGCATATACAAGTATTATTATGCAAGTTGATGACTAGAATTGAAACTCTTGGCAATAGATTATTTGCTTAAGAAATTGAAGTAAGGAACTTCCAGAAATCATTGACCCTGAAGGAAAGATTTATAAAAGCAGATAGAAGAAAACATATTTCATCAAGGTTTCTCTACACTCATGAGCTCCCAAGAATAGTGATATCAACATGCAAGAGGTATGTTCAAGTAACATTAATGTTGATTTATTCACCAAGTCTCTATCAACTACAACTTTCAAGAAGATGGTGCACAAGCTTGGAAAATGAAGATTCTAGTCTCTGAATTGATGTTCTCATAAGGGGGAGTTAATACGCGATGTACTCTTTTTCCCTCACAAGGTTTTGTCCCATTGGGTTTTCCTTGTGTAAGGTTTTTAATGAGGCATCCATAATGCGTATTATTAGATATGTGTACTCTTTTTCCTTCACTAGATTTTTTACCACTGGGTTTTATCTGCTAAGGTTTTAACGAGGCACATAATCTACCGACATTCAAGGGGGAGTGTTATAAACAATTTGTATTATAATGAATGTCTAATTATGTGGAGTCCTAGTAGGATATGGTTAGGAATCCTACTTGGGGACCAAGTAAGGTTTTCCCTATAAATAAAGGGTTTTCCTTCATTGTAAAGAGGATTTGTGAAAGATCAATGATTCCTGAATATACTTCAAGATGAATAAGAAGTCTTTTCTCTTCTCCCTACTTTCTTCTTCTTCTAATTTCATATAGTTTCATAACAATAAGCATATATTAATGATTTAGAAAGGGAAAATGCACAAGTACCCCCTCAACCGATGCCCGAAATCTCATTGACATACTTATGCTATACTAAGGTCCTATTACCCCCATGAAGTTATTTTATAAGTAATTTTCTACCCCTTTTCGACCTACATGACACTAGCTTGAAAAAAGTGTCAACCAACGTTGGACCCACAAGACAGTTCCATGTAGGCCAAAAAAGGGTATAAAATTATTAATAAAATAAGTTTAGGGGGGTAATAGGACGTTAGTATAATATAAGTGTGTCTCTGAGATTTCGCGTATAGGTTGAGGGAATACTTGTGCATTATCCCATTTAAAAAAAAATACCAGGATGTATGACAGTGGAATGAAACAAAATGGAAAAAAATCGAGCCCACTGAATACAGAGTGTCTCCTTGTCAGTATCCCACTTAGAAGGAGCAAAGTGCACAAATATTTAACTGTGGATAAGAAGAAGACGACGAAGAAGAAGTTCCGAATCAAACATTTAACTTAAAGAAGAAGAAGAAGAAGAAGAAGAAGAAGAAGAAGAAGAAGAAGAAGAAGAAGAAGTTCAGAAATTTCATTATTTTAAAATGAGAAGAAAGACCTCTATTTATACACAACATAGGATAGTGTGAACAAATTATATTTATACCTTACTTGAAAGGTCATAACGCTTTGGAAAAGTCATAATGACTTTTCCAATAGGTCACAACCTTGAATAAAAGTTACAACTCTTCATAAAAATCACAACTTCTCAATAAAAGTCACAATTTTTCATAAAAGTTACAATTTTTCAAGAAAGGGGAAGACTAATTTTGGGAATAAATAAATTAATAGGTAATGCCTGTTTGTGGTGACACCACGTAGGAAGACCTAGGGTTCTCTTATTTATATATATATATATATATATATATATATATATATATATATATATATATATATATATATATATATATATATATATCCACAATTTAGAAAATCTACGGGCCTGATACATTATATTAATTACGCATATGTTCTACAATATTTATTGAAACCTGATTTTCACAACTAATTTACATACTATAAATCAGCATTCTAGGCAGGTTACTTTTAAAGTTTCTATAACAGGACGCAATTGTTCTATTATAATTGTTGGGTTATTACATACTAAAATTCCTAAGTTCCCGAAACCCTTGCGTCGAGCACATCTCACTCAAAATGGGTGATACAGTTAACTTATCTCATAAAAAATACAAACGTGAGATGGTAATGGTCGAAAATAAAGCTATAATGGTAACACCAAGAAAGGGGAAAAAAGAGCGATATATAGAAGTTCCATTTGTATATATTATGGATGGATTTCGAGCTGATTCACAAGTACATACTATCCTATACTTGTAATCTCTAAAAATAATATCCATTTTGACATCCAAAATATAATCGTAAATATGGTATATTAGCAATGCCAAAGATTGTTTATGCAAGTTCAAAGCAACAATTGTAGACATACACAATTAGTTGTTATAAAATGAGTTGTAAGCTATGATGATTCATAATATGTCATCTATATAGTTATATGGTGGTGTCTTGACTTTTCACTTCTAACTGTTAATCTAGGATGAAGTATACACGGGTAACTCTTTGGGGAGATTTTGCCGAATATGATGGTGCATCCGTGGAAAAACTTAAAGATGATAAACCTATACTTTCCTTATGTAACATTAGAGTCTCTTTATAAAGGTATCCAACAGTCTATTGTATATGTTTAACGAATAGATACTGACTACAGTTCACGTATTTCTAACATTAACATTCTTTTCTCATACTAGGACGATTTGGAATCTCTACTATTTCGTAGAGCAGCGTCTCAATCAGTCCAATGTTCAAAAAACTAAACGACCTTCGCGCCTGGTACATTACATTATTCTCAAATGTTTTCAGCATTGTTACTTTAACCCAACTGTCTAAACTAATATTCAAACATCACTTTGCCAAAACTAAATTGAACATTCTTATGAGATGATATAATTCCTCTATTATCATTGTTATGCAATTACATATCACCATAAATCTAGAAAACCTATGCACTGAAAAGACCTCACTCTAAATGGCTTATACCAAGTAAATACAGGCATGAAATGATAAAGGCTGACTACAAAGATACTACGGTAACACCAAGTAAGGTAATGAGAAGAGCTATATAAGTTCACTTTGGACCATATTCTAGATGGGTTATTGGCTTATATACAGGTACATGCTAATCAATATCCCACAGTCTATAAATAAAATTCATTTGTATGTTAATTATTTCACAAACAACCTCAATACGTCCATGTTTTTCAATGACAATAAACAAAGCAAAAGGTCAAACAATACCAAATGTTAGATTGTACCTACCAGAACATGTTCTCTCACATGGTCAACTGTATGTAGCGCTGTCTAGAGGAATATCTAGGGCGAAAACAAAAGTATTGGTCATGACTAAACAACCAGATCGGCACAAAGGGATGTACAAAAGAAATATTGTGTACAAGAAAGTTTTAGGCAAGACTTTATCAATACAAAGAATTGGAAGAAAACAAAGATGGAAACACACATACACACAAAATGCAGAAAATGAAAGTTTAATTTGATGTATTTCAAAAGTTTGGTGGATGAAGAAACTATATGAAAAACACTAGAGAACTAACAAATATGAAATTACTGTTGTGTAGATTCAATACGCTAAATATACAGTTCAATTTTTACCCACTATTTAAAAGGGACATGTTATTCATGGCATTACATAACCAACAACCTAAACTTTTAGGTTCTCCAAAATGCAAAATTATTTGCAAACAAATATCGTAACAACAACTTTATAGTATGACCCTCACATGTACATGTTAGAAGATTTTCAAATGGTTCGGAACACTCCCAGCAGCGCCACATGGATGATCAAACACAACAAAACAATATGTGTCTACTACTTTGAGCGATCCCACGTCTTCGAATATAGCGTCGCCTGGAAAGAAACGTTTTGCACACAAAACATCGCATTTGCGACTTAAACACTGCCACAACGGCAGACAAGCTACAGTGAAGCCCAAAGCTGATTGTGAAAAATAGAGTAGGAATACATTGAAATAAACATCAAGACGAGGCAACCAAGTGCAACGCACGTGCGTTAAACCTAGCATGTTTAAAAACATAATTATTTATGTTGTTTAAGATTATTACTCAAATTCTAGCTTACAATCTCTCTTGGAAATTGGTGTTTCCTCTCTTTTTAAAATGTGAACATTTTACTCTTGGAAATACTTAGTTCCCATATAATCTTTTAGAGTAATGAACTTCACTCCTACTCTTACTCATCTCAATGCTCAAGTCTTAAAACAACTTATAAAATATTGTAAAAGACTAATCGAAATAAAGTTCAAGTCTAATTATGGACATGAACGACTCAATTCTAGGTTTTCAATAACCATAAATAGAACTCAATGCTCGAGACTCAACAATTAAAAACTCTAGAACTTCAATAATGATACTCGCTTCAAGAATGCTTAACTAAGAAGGTTCATGTGGCATTATGGGAATTGACACTCAATTCAAGGACTAAAAGATACTTCTTAGCTTAAGACTACTCGACTTATACGGATCATGTAGAATTATGAGACTTATTTACTCAACTAAAGGACTTCATGAGTAACATGTAATAGTCCCATTATTAGGAATATAATGTTGAAAAGGGTATGACCTCGATGCTCAAGACATAGAACATGAAGACACTACTCGTCTCAATTATGCTCAATTTATGGAGTCCATGCAAAATTTATGGGCATGAACGACTCGACTAAGGGTATATGGAACTCGAGTATACAAATCTTCTCATTCTTGTACTTACTTCTTCAAAACTTACCTAAATTCGATTGTTGATCTAAAAGGATTCACAATTGAACACAAATACTTTCTTGGACTCTACTCTTAATTATCTCTTGAAAGTGAATTATGAATTCAATAGTTATCGTTTATGATATGAAGGATCTAGGTTATAGTTTAGACTCTTGAATATATTCTCCTCACTCTCATTCTTACCTCCATGAGTCATGAATAAGTTGTTAGAATTTTTATAACACTCCTCCAAAAGACTCAAATGGAATTTGTCAAAATATTCTAAAGAACTCTAAAGACTTGCCTCTTAACTCTACCTTGAATATGAACTACTGATTCCAACAATTATGATATATGTTATGATTGATATTTACGTGTTTAGAAGTAGTTAAGAGTGTTTAGAATCAATTGGAATGTATGGTACACTTTTAAAGAACTCAAATGGATCAGCCGACTACAAATTGGACGGGGCACGTAACCTTACCGACGTAAGTGGCACGGGGAACGTGACCTTTGTGCAGTGAGTGGCATGGGCACGTTCCCCAAAACTAAAGAATTTAATCTGGGGGAACTGGATGGTGTAATGCACCAGGCCCTAACCCAAAATAACCAGCGAATATCTTTGTTCATTTTCTCATCCTAACTCGCCTAAAATCGAACGGTATCTTCACAAAGCTCTTGGATTTTATTAATCAACATTCGTACACTCTAATATGCTGAATAAATCCCTAAAAAGACTCCCTTAAATATCAATAAATAATTAAAATCCCAACAAAAGAAGATTTAGAAAGAACCTCAAAAACACTTATCAACAACTCATTGAGAACTTTAATATTTCAACTTCAAGAATGAAAGTTATGCTGAAAATAACATGATTGGTGTGTGGATGAATGTAACACCCCGTCTCTAGAACAGACCAAAAATAAACTTTTCAAAAATCTGTGCAATTGACGTTAACCATCGACGGAACGTAGATTGATCCACGGCCCATACTGCACATCTGTCGTTTTTGACTGAAACTCTCCAAAAATGTAGCACAGAAATTTGACTAAGTGTCAACCGATGGACGAACCTACGGTGCGTTGTATGTGTCTATCAATCAAGACCTAATTTACCCACTCTCTTACAAGAACCACAATTGACCAGTACCGCTCATTGATGGACCTACAGATCGTAGGTATGAGTGTAGGTGAAAAATTAGTAGATAGTTAGGGGGAATGCAGTTGGGTCAACTTCAATTGATCATAACTCTTAGCACAAAATAATTTAGGTGTCCCATGACATATGAAATGGTAGATAATTGAATTAGCTTTCCATAGCAACCGAGTTTGCAAATATCAGACCTCAGTGTAAAAAGTTATTCCCATTTTAGTAAAGGCTAGCCGAACAGACCCAACCTATGCACCCAAACGATGGACAGTCGATTGAACAATGGCCCGTCAGTCCAATCGTCGTTTGGTCCGACAAAAATTAACTCAGGGGTGTTTTAGTCTTTTGCCACTTCATTTAAACCCTAAGATGTGTCGTTTTGACCCTAAATCATAAGATTTTAGTCAGTTTAAGCCTAGAAACAATAACTAAAAATTATTGAAGTCAAATTATTAAATCCAAATTTAGAAAATTAGAATTTTAAGGAGAAAAAGGTCAAGGACCCTAGTTCAAGAACGCAACGAGGTACCAGCATTTCCAGCCTAAATATTTAAATATTTCTCTATGAATTTCATCACCAGGTATGTGGGATTTCACTAGTGGGTTCCTCTCACCAATTGGGTCCCTAGTTTTCAGTTAGATTTTTGACTCCCATATTACGATTAAACCCAGAGTTTCTAGAACTTCATATGTTCCGGATCAGATTATCCTGCTATAACTCATATTACTGCCTGAATTTCAGAACCCTAGCTATGTAATTCTTTAGTTCTTTTACACATGCTAGGTCAGATATTTAAGGTACTTCAGATATACATACCTCAGTTATAAATGCATAATTACCAGATTAATTGTTGCATTCACAGTTTTGAATATTAAGTTTTGAGATATCCAGTATCTACAGAAAGTCAGTGATAATCAGTTAATAACATAATTCATTGGGAGTAGCATAATTTCGAGTTGGATTAGGTTTCAGTGTACCCAATTATTCCAAAAAATTACTAGACAAGTAGGTTTTTAGTCCTCTCTGTGGTCAATCATTTTAGTGATCACGCCAGCAAGCCTTTATACCTTTGGGAGGGTATATTGGGTCCTGTAGATGGGGCGTATACATTAGACTCCATATTTAGCTCATGTGGTTTTATTATAGGTTATTTGTAGCTCCTATAGTTCATTCAGACTCTATTGCATTGACCATTAATTAGTATATTTCGTATTAAGTTCCAATATGTTATAAATTGGTCATTGCATTCAGTTACCTCAACATTTAGTATATCATATTTAGACTGCTATAATCACTTTTTGTGCTTGTTCAATTATGTTTTATTTCAGCTTTACTCTATATTACATCTTACATTCTCAGTACCTTCAAGTACTAACACATACGTGCGCTAAATCTTCTCGTGATGTAGGTTAAGGTTCACTGAATCTATATCGCACTTAGATCAATTTCTTATCTCCAGTTTAGCATAATCAATAGTGATTCCTCATTATCCGAGGACAATAATCATCAGTTCATATCGGTCTTCTAGTAATTTATTTTTAGTTTTGCTAGACTTAGCTGGGGCTTGTCCCAACATTTTTATTCAGTCAGAGGCTTATTTTATACATAGTTAGTTTCACCTTAGTATTGAGTTTATAACTTTCTTGTATTAAACTCGTCAGTATTTCATATATTTTAGCTATAGTATATGGGTATTCCCTATCTTTTCAGTTTAAATTATGATTTAGCTTTCGTATTCAGTTTATTATTTTTAGTATGCTTGTGATCATGCCAGCAAGGTTAGATTGGGATCACTTGTCGTCCTAGGTTTCGTGTCCGCGTCTCGAGGGTAGCTCGGGGCATGAAAATTTTTTGTATCAGAGCACTAGGTTTAAGTGTCGTAGGATGTCTGAAAAAACACACAAAGTAACATCCTTTTCATGGGTTTGAAGTGCACCACATCTATTGAGAGGGATGCTATAAAGTGTTTTAGGAAAACTTTACTTTCTTTATATTGTTATCGAGCATAAGGTATGATCTTATTCTACTCTAACTTGATGTTCTACGTTTTAGATCATGCCTCATCGTAGAGCTAACACTAGGAATGCGAATGTCAAGAATTCAAACGCAACTCCTCCAGTCCCAGATCAAGAATTCTCAAACGTTGAGTTCAAGAATGCCATACAAATTTTGCCACAGAGTATGACCAACTAGAACAACCGGGTTCATGCTCTCTATGCATGCAAATGGTGGATCAGCACCAGCAAGGGTACGTTACTTTGTCAGGATGAATCCGTCTGAGTTCTTAGAATCACAAACTAATGAGGATCCTCAAAATTTCATGGTTGAGAGTAAGAAGATCTTTGAGGTAATGCAAGTCATCAGGAAAAGATCGAGTTGAGTTGGGATCATATTAGTTGAAGGATGTTTCTCATATCTGGTACACTTAGTGGAAGGAAAATAGGAGTTTAGATGCAACTCATATTACTTGGGGTTGTTTAAGTGAGACCTTTCTGAACAAGTTTTTCCCAATAGAGTTGAGAGAATCAAAGGCTCAGGAATTCATGAATTTGAGGCACGGAAACATGATGGTCCAAGAGTACGGGCTAAAGTTTAACCAACTCTCCAGGTAGGCTCCTCACATGGTAGGTGACTCCAGGGCTCAGATGAATAAGTTCTTTTATGTAGTGTCAAATTTGGTGAAAACTGAGTGTAGAAATGCTATGTTACTGGGAGATATGAACATCCTTAGGCTTATGACTCATGTTCAACTAGTTTAGGGTAATAATCTTATAAAATAGGTTAAGTAGAATAAGATGAATATGATTGGGAACTATGAATATTCTCACTAGAAATTGGGTGGTGGAAATCGCTCAAAGAGTCAACAAAAGTTTTCAGCTCTAGCCCCTTCTCAGCTAATGTTTAATCCTCCAAGAACATTTATGACTAGAAGGTTAGAGCACCAGTCTCTAAGTCTCTGAGAAGTGTTTCAGGCACCAAGAGCTACCCCACTTTCCCTAAGTATGGTAAGAACCATTTGGGCGAGTGTCTCACAGGAATAAAAGGATGCTTTGTGTGCGGTCAGTCTTGTCACAGGTTGAGGGATTGTCCTTCTAGATAGGGTCAAGGAGGTGGTAATTTTAGATCACATTCTACAACATTATCTGCACCAATAAGTCTCCCGACTCCGCAGGTTAACCCAACTAATACCCATGGCGGTCAACGCCAGAATAAGTTGTATGATCTTCAAGCTCGCCAGGATCAGAAAGGTTCTTCTGATGTAGTTACTGGTTTGTTAGATCTAGGGGCTTCTGTTTCCTTTGTAACTTCTTATATAGCAGTCGAATTCGATGTCAGTCCAAAAAATCTTTCAGAACTTCCCTCATTATCTACTCCAGTCATCGACCCACTTCTAGCTTGACGGGTATACATAAATTTCCCTGTAACAGTATATCACAAAGTCACCTCAGCAGATCTTGTAGAGTTAGAAATTGTAGACTTCGATGTCATTCTAGGCATGGATTGATTATATTCCTTTTATGCCTCAATCGATTGTAAATCTAGGATTGTTTGTTTTCAGTTTCCAATAAACCAATCTTAGAGTGGAAGGGTAGTATCTTAGCGCCTATGGGTCGATTCATTTCTTACCTTAAGTCCAGAAAGATAATCTCTAAGGGTTACCTCTAACATCTAGTACGGGTTCAAGATTCTAGCTCTGAAACCCAAAATCTTGAGTCAGTTCTAGTAGTCTGTGAGTTTCCAGATGTTTTTCTAGAAGATCTTTTCGGAGTCCCTCTTGAAAGGGAAATCGAGTTCGGAATTGATCTCCTTCCAGATATCCATCATATTTCTATTCTTCCTTACAAAATGTCTCCAACAGAGCTTAAATAATTGAAAGTGCAGTTGGAAGATCTTCTATATAAGGACTTCATCAGACCTAGTATTTTACCATGGGGTGCACCAGTGTTATTCGTAAAGAAGAAAAATGGTTTTATCAGAATGTGCATTAACTATAGACAGTTGAACAAGGTCACAATCACTAATAGTATCTCATACCCAGGATTGATGACTTGTTTGACCAACTTCAAGGTGCTATCCATTTCTATCATTAGCTTAAAGTTAGAGATAGTGACATTCCGAAAACAACCTTCAGAACTCGGTATAATCATTATGAATTTGTAGTTATATCATTTGGACTAACCAATGCTCCTGCAACTTTCATGCATTTGATGAACAGAGTGCTTCAAACAATACTTGGACTTGTTCGTTATCGTCTTTACTGATGATATCCTCATTTACTCTATGAATGAGTAAGAACAAGCGAGTTATTTGAGAATTGTTCTACAGACTCTCAAGGATCACCAATTATTCGCTAATTTTAGCTAATGTAAGTTCTCGTTGCAATCTGTTGCTTTCCTTGGTCACATTATATCTAGCAAAGGGTTCCGAGTAGATTCGCAGAAGTGGTGTTTGCACTCATGATTTGGAGATATTACTGGTATGGTGTTCACCTAGATTTGTTCACTGACCATAAGATCCTTCAGTATGTGTTCACCCATAAGGAGTTGAATCTTTTCCAGAGAAGATGGGTTGAGTTCCTTAAGGATTATCATATGATTGTGCATTATCATCCTTGTAAGGCGAATGTAGTAGCAGATGCTCTTAGTAGATTATCTATAAGTAGTGTAGCCCATGTTGAGGAAGAAAGGAAGGAGCTAGTGAAGGATGTTCACAATCTTGCTCGTTTGGGAGTTTTCCTTATGACCATATAAGACAGTGGTGTAATAGTTTCAATTTGGGGAAGAATATTCTTTGGTATTCGAGGTTAAGGAAAAGCAAGATAGTGATCCAATCTTTCTTTAACTTAAGGTTGCATTCCACTATCAGAGAGTGGAGGTGTTCTCCCAAGGGGATGATGGTGTACTTAGCTACCAGGGTAGATTGTGTGTTCCTGATGTGGGTTAGTTGAGAGAGCATATCCTTTCAGAAGCTCATAACTCCAGATATTCTATTCATCCAGGTGCCACTAAGATGTACCGCGATTTGTGGGAAGTCTATTGGTGGAATAGCATGAAGAGGGATATAGTAGATTTTGTAAGTAAGTGCCCCAATTGCCAGCAAGTGAAGGTAGAACATCATAAACTAGGACGTATGACTTAAGAGATAGATATTCCTATTGGAAGTGGGATGTGATCAATATGAATTTTATCATAGGGTTGCCTCGTACTCGCAGGCAACATAACTCCATTTGGGTGATAGTGTATAGGATGACTAAGTGTTCTCGCTTTTTGGCGGTCAAGACTACAAACTCGGTAGAAGACTATGCCAAGCTTTACATTAGTGAAATTATGACGTTTCATGGAGTTCCTTTGTCTATAATCTCAGATAGAGTACCTCAGTTAACCTCTAATTTTTGGAAGTCATTTCAGAAGGGTCTTGGTACTCAAGTTAACCTTAGCACAACATTTTATCCACAGACGGATGGACAGACAGAGCGTACCATTCAGACCTTAGAAGATATGTTAAGAGCGTGTGTGATTGATTTCTAAGGTAGTTGGGATAATCACCTTCATCTTATTGAGTTCGCCTATAACAATAGCTTCTATTCCAACATGTAAATGGCCTCTTATGATGCACTTTGTGGGAGTAGATGCAGATCTCCTGTTTGTTGGTTTGAAGTAGGTGAAACAACTTTAATAGGGTCAAATTCGTCCTTTATTCCATGGATAAAGTGAAAGTAATTAGAGAGAGACATAAGACAGCTGATAGTCGTCAGAAATCTTATGCAGATGTTAGGAAAAGGGAACTAGAGTTCCAAATTGATGATTGGGTTTTCCTGAAAGTGTCACTTATAAAAGGAGTGATGAGATTTAGCAAGAAAGGAAAACTCAGTCCTAGACATGTAGGCCCTTACAAGATCTTGAAAAGGGTTGGCAAGGTTCCATTAGAGAGCGTGATGGTAAGAGATAGTCTTTCTAATGAGGATGTACCCGTTGAGATTCTTGATCGTCAGGTTTGAAGGTTGAGAAATAGAGAGTCGCTTTAGTCAAGGTTTTGTGGATGAGTCAGTCCGTAGAGGGAGCTACTTAGGAAGTATAAAACCCCTTGAAAACCATGTATGTCCACCTCTTTCCTTCCAATTCCACTCCAGCTTGAGGTAATAGTTCCGCTTATATCTTTCAGTCATTCATGCGTGAATTAAGTCTTAGAATAATGTTCCATCAGTATGTACTTTCATTTCAACGTAATTGCATATTCTGGGAACTCAATTCAGTCAGAAACTCAGTTCTCAGTGTTTAGGAATATAATCTCGAAAAGGGTAGGACCTCGATGCTCAACATAGTACATGAAGATACTACTCTCAATTATGCTCAATTTATGGAGTCCATGCAAAATATATGGGCATGAACAACTCGACTCAAGGGTTTACATAAAAATATGGAACTCGAGTATATAAATCTTGTCATTCTTGTATTTACTACTTCAAAACTTACCTAAATTCGATAGTTGATTTCTAAGATTCACAATTGAACAAAAATACTTTCTTGGACTCTACTCTTAACTATCTCTTGAAAGTGAATTATGAATTCAACATTTATTTTTCATGCTATGAAGGATCTAGGTGATAGTTTGGACACATGGATACATTCTCCTTACTCTCATGCTTACTTACATGAGTCTTGAATAAGTTGTTAGAATTTTTATAAGAGTCCTCAAAAAGACTCAAAGGAAATTTCTCAAAATGTTCGAAAGAACTCTCAAGACTTACCTCTTAATTCTACTTTAAATTTGAATTATTGATTCAACGATTATGATTACTGTTATGATTAACTTTAAGGTGTTCAGAAGTAGTTTAGAGTGTTCAAAATCAAAAGGGAGTGATGGTACACTTTTAAAGAACTCAAACGGATCAGCCGACTACAAATTGGATGGGAGATGTGACCTTACCGATGTAAGTGGCACGGGTAACTTAATCCTTGTGCAGTGAGTGGCATAGGGCACGAGCCCCAAAACTAAAGAACATAATCTAGGGGAATTGTCTGGCGCAGCTCAACAGGCCCTAAACCAGAAAAGCCGATAAATATCTTTGCTCATTTCTGATCCTAACTCACCTAAATCAAACGGTATCTTCACAAAGCTCTTGCATTTTATTAATCAACATGCATACACTCTAATATTCTCAATTAAATCCCTCAAAACTCCCTTTAATCAATAAATAAATAAAATCCCAACAAAATAAGATTTATAATGAACCTCAAGAACACTTATAAAAAACTGATTGAGAACTCTAATCTTTCAAAACTTCAGGAATGAAAGTTGTGCTGAAACTAACATGATTGGTGTGTGGATAAATGCAACACCATGTATATAGAATAGACAGAAATTAACTTTTCTG
Source organism: Solanum chilense (assembly GCA_032847665.1). Lineage (NCBI taxonomy): Eukaryota > Viridiplantae > Streptophyta > Magnoliopsida > Solanales > Solanaceae > Solanum > Solanum chilense. The sequence continues at coordinate 5,983,306 of JAPDHL010001909.1, read as the reverse complement.
ATAGTTGCAGGTGCAATCGACGGTTACCATCAACGTACCATAGCTTGAACAATGGACTGTACTACACATTCGTTGTTTGTGACTGAAACTCTCAAAAAACGCAGACCCAGAAAATTTGACTAAGTGTCGAACGACGGACGGACCTACGGTCCATAGGTCCATACTATGGGCAGTAGTATGTGTCCGTCGATCAAGAACCCATTTACCCACTCTATAATAAGAACCACGATTGACCAGTTTCGTCCGTAGATGGACCTACAGATCGTTGGGATGATCATAGGTGAAAAATCAGCACACAGTTAGGGGGGAAATGTAGTTGGTTCAACTTCAATTGATCAAAACTGTTATCATAAAATGAATTAGGTGTATCATGACATATGAATAGACAGATAATTGAATTGGCTTTTCATTGCCACCGAGTTTACAAAAATCAGACCTCAGAATAAAAGGTTATGTCCATTTCACTAAAGGTATGTCGAATAGATCTAACCTACAGACTCAAACAATGGAAAATCGATTGAATGATAGCCCGTCAGTCCAGGTCGTCGTTCGGTCCGACAAAAAATCACTCAGGGTCTTTTAGTCTCTTCCCACTTTGTTTAAACACTAAGATATATTGCTTTGACCCTAAATCATCATATTTTAGTCAGTTTAAGCCTACAAACATAACTAAAACTTATCTAAGTCAAATCATTAAACCAAAATTAGAAAATAGCAAGAAAGGAGAAAAAGGTCAAGAACCCTAGTTCAGGAACGCAACAAGGTTATAGCATTTCCAGCCTCGAAATTTAAATATTTCTCCGTTAATTTACTCACTAGGTATATGGGATTTCAATAGTAGGTTCATTTCACCCATTGGGTCCCTAGAGTTCAGTCAGATTCTTGATTCAGATATTATGATTAGACCTAGGGTTTCTAGAACTTAAACAGAACTTTGTGAATTTATTAGTTATATGTTCAAAATCAGATTATCATGTTAAAACTCAGATTACTGCATTAATTTCAGAACCCTAGCTATGTATTACTTTAGTTCTTTAATTACACATGCTAGGTTAGATTTTTTACTTACTTCAGATATACATGCCTCAGTTATAAATGAGTAATTACCACATTAATTGTTGCATTCTTAGTTTGCATGTTCAGTTTTGAGTTATCTAGTATCTACAGAAACTAAGACATAATAAGTTAATTACATAATTCATTAGGAGTAGCATAATACCGAGTTAGACTAGGGTTCGGCGTACCCAATTAGTCCCAAAACTACTAGCTAAGTAGGGCAATAAGTTTAGTGATCACCCCAGCAAGACTTTATACCTCTAGCAAAATATATTGGGTCCTCCCGATGGATGGGGTGTATTCATCGAAATCCATATTTAGCTCATGTTGTTTTGTTATCGGTTATTAGTTAATAGAACAATTTAGTCAGACTCTATTGCATTGACGATTTATCATTATATTTAGTATTCACTTCCAGCATGTTATAAATTGGGCATTGCATTCAGTTACCTCAGTATTCAGTATTATACTTGCTTTTGTGCTTGTTCAGTTAGGTTTTATTTCAGCTTTACTCTATCATAGAGGATCGGTACCTTCAAAGGTGACACATACGTTCTCTACATCTTCGGGTGATGTAGGTTCAGGTTCTCAGCATCTAGGTCGCACTAAGATCGATTTCCAATCTGTAGTTCAGCGGAATCATTGGTGAGTCCTCATTCTCCGTGGACAATAGTCATGTGTCATTTCAGTCATTTAGTTTCAATTTTTTCTAGACTTGGTAGGGGCTTGTCCAAGAATTTCTAGTAAGTTAGAGGCTTATTTCAGACATAGTTAGTTGAAGGTTAGTATTGAGTTAATAACTTTCTTCTATTAAACTCGTCAGTATTTCAAATATTTCAGCTATAGTATGTGGCTATTCCCCATATTTTCAGTTTAAATTATGATTTATCCTCCGCATTAAGTTTATTATCCTTAGTATGCTCATGATCATGACATCAAGATTAGCTTGGGATCATTTGTGGTGCTAGGTTCCGTCTCCGCACGTTGTGGGTAGCTTGGGGCGTGACAGTGAATGAACACAATACTATGGAAGCATACATACCTCTTCGGGATAAAAATCATGAAAAAATCCGCAATAAAACTTAAGAGTGTTTAAGAATGCTTTTATCCACCCCTCTTTTCTCTTCTTTGTCTGCTTGAACTCTCAACTAAAACCCTAGACATATATTGAGATTATAAAACTGATCCTAATCATATGAGGGCCCTACAACCTTACTAAAACAAATTAAATCTGATTGGGTAAGGAGCATACCCAAATACCCCTCACTATTTTCGGGTAACTTTCCTTAATTGGACAACACCCTAACTTCAAAAGGGCATATCTCACTCATCGGAAGTCAAAACTTAGCAAACTCAGAGGAATTGGAAAGATAATTCAAATACCTTTCATTTAATACCTTGTAACCCAATTAACTCAGACTGTACTCTGAGCTATGGTGGTTTGAAGTTAACCTAAAACTTAAAAACCTTAGAAATGACTTGAATGATTTTCTCTTCATTTTTTCTTTAATCTCAAGGTGCTACATCTAGTTTTAAATTCCTTGGTATAATTCTACTCACAACGAAGGATAGTTCGAGTCTTAGTTTAAAAATTTTCTTGGGTGTTAGAATATTTCTCCCTTGGAATCATTTGTCCTCGAATTATGGCTGAACTGGGTATACAACATGCTTAATATTATCATATATATCATATCAACTAGAATTTTCTTGATTTACTATTAGGAACCAACTAATGGATCTCAATTAGCTATTTATAATAGAAAAACCTCTTCTTCTTCTTCCTTCTCATTAATAAGCTTAGACAGAATAAACAACACCATCACTATCATGATAGGACTATTAACCTTCTTTTTATGACACCACTCCTTCAATAAAAGGAGCTTTAAAGGATATCCCCCATACTCATTGGAACTAATAACTATAATAATCTCAAACTTGAGTTGATTTCAAGAGATATCATTTGAAAGTTATAAACCTATTCCATCATCTAAAACAAATCTACATCTTCTTTTACTCTAATACTCGGGACAAGATTATCTCATAACTATCAACTCTCTGTACACATGTTCTAAGAACTTTTTCTAAGGTGTTTATCTTAACCTTTTATAATTACATACACTTTTATTACACCTCTTAACACTGTTGTTACTCTTGTGACTTAGCCAAACTTAACTTCCCTTTCATTAAGGTTTGGGTCTCTCACTTTTATTACTCACATTCAATGAGGCAAACATCTCAATTTCTCACCTACTCAATGTTAAGTGTTCAAGATCAATTCTCAACACTAACATCATCACCCTCATGTTTCCATTATTTTTGTGAAGACATCTCAATTTCAAGCTTAATGGTTATTACTAAACTTTAATATTGCATAATTTCTCACCTACTAAATTCACCTCATTACTTGATTTTTTCAATAACCTTCTGAACATCATGAGTCTCTTAAACAAATCATAAGCCTAACTTATATAGATTACGTTATGAATACTCTATGCTTCCATTCTACACATATACTTAGCCTCCTCTAAAATGATGACACATCGACATCAACTATATTCCTTGTAACAATAGATTCTAACATATCTTGACTAGTAACCATTTGTCTTTCTTCTATGAAGAACTCTCTAGAACATAATTGTTCCTTTTTTCTACAAATAATGGAACTCATTACTTTAAATTAACTAGGTACATAATTGAAATAACATAATTTCCTCCATTATTATCCCTTTTCTTAAATTTACTTAACATCTACATAATTTCTCTAATTCTGGGCACTCCCACTACTAGTGCTTATTATCTCGTAACACATGTAACCTTTTCCAAGAAAAAGTATTACCCAAGATCTAATCATAGTTCCTCAAAAGGATCTAACATACTTAAGGAAAAGAGTACAACTTGCTTTCAGCTCAAATGCATGATTCATATAATTATGGGTGTTTTCCTCTTAAATTCAATGTTTAAATCCTTTACATGCCCTTGTAAAGTACTTTTACAGTCTCATTATTTCCTCAAGATTTTTGCTTAGAGCAGCTCATCTAAATAGGACTAACTTTTTTGTTCAACCACCTTTAGTGGAAAGAGTAGTAAAATGATTCTGCGAAACACATGAGTATAAATAGATCTCTATGACATAGCTCTATTGCACGATGAAGTGTATGAAAGAAGGGAGACTTTTATTAGATGTCTGTATACCTCATTCATAGAAGTGGGGCCCCCACAACCATAAATAAGACCCTACTAACACAGCTTCATAGACACCCTACGACACTTGAATTTTGTGCTCTAGTACAAAGTTTATCACAACCCGAGTCTTCACCTTGGACGTGGCGACACTCGAGAATAGTTGGTGGTACCCAAGTGAACCCTCATCCTAGTTTACTACAAGTGAAAAACGTAATCAAGCATACAAAGCTTAAAAGCTGAATAAAAATTATGAAACTCAAATATAAAGCTTTAAATCATTTGATTTACTGTAAATACAAATAGAATATTCAACTAGCCAACAATAGGAAATTTAAGTCTTTAAAGAATATAGTAAGATAATGAAACAATCTTGTCAATCCCTACTGTCTATTTATGAAGCCTCTTATTGACAAAGATGGATGTTGGGACAAGACCGATGACATCCTAACAACGTATATAACTGAAAGTACAAGTGGAATGCTTTGGAAGCAAGAAGGTTCACCATAGCTAACTAGAACTTCATGTAGTATCAACGAGAACTTGTTGATGATCTTAAGTACATGTATTTGCATCATGAAATGATTCAAGCCAAACAGCTTAGTACAAGGAATATACAAGCATGTAAGCAAAATTTTGAAGCATAAACATAAACTTAAATTTGATAGAAAGCATATATACTAACCTTTTTCTAACTCACTCAACCAAAGTCAACACAATAATATGATAATAAACTCAAATGTATGATACTCAACTCAAGAATGATACTCAACTCAAAGGTATGATACTGAACTTAGAGGTATACTCAAACATACTCAACTTAGAAGTACTAATAAATGTGATATCGTACTCACTAATAAAGTTATAAACTCACTAAAACATCTCAAATCAATATAAAGCAATACCTAAAGATGCTATATATAGAAAACATTTAAAATAGTAGACAACAACTTAATGTATTAAAGGATACAATAACAACTCAATTTGTATATGGTAAAATATAATACAACTCTGAGGGAGTTTCTCTAACTTCAACCATCACTATAAGCTATGTGATGATACAAGGTCTTGCTCGCGCTGCCAGAGCTATCCTACTACCTCTTGAGATGTAGAACGTCCCAAATAAGTAGATCCACCAGTGTATCATAAAAGCTTGAAGAGATCATCTAAAAAGTATGATCCTGTCTACGCATATTTGCTACATGGTTATTGAAGACTTGAGATATCCGAACTCTTTCCCAGATAAGAGATCAATACTACTACAAGAAATAAACTTAGCTCATACATTTAAAACCTAATTCTTTTTATTGTCTAAGATTATTACTCAAAATCTAACTTAAAACCTCACCTAGAAATATGTGTTTCCACACTTGTTTAAATGTGAAAATATTTTACTCTTGTAAATATTATAAAGTACAAAATTGTCAGTACGATATGTTTTATTGATTGTAAACTAAGTATATATAGATTTTGTACAGTTTCTACAACAAAGAGATAAGCTAATAAAAAGGTAACACTGATCTACTTAAGAAGGCGTTGGGGCTGGACATTTCTACTGAAACTCCGAGTGATCTCCACCACCCTATTTCTGCTGCAAATATTCATAGTTGCCTACCCTATCGAATTTGTTATCTTTAACCTGTTGCATAATCTTATCTCTCTCAACCTGTTGAGCATGATTCATGAGCCTAGAGATGTTTATGTGTTCCACTAACATAACATTTTTGCACTCTGTACTTACCAGGTTAGATAACCCAAATATAAAAACCTACTTCTCTATGTCCTGGGATCGGAAACTATATGTGCAACATACTTAGATATCTAGGTGAATTTGAGTCCATACACTTGAACCGTCATAGAACCTTGTCTCAAGTTCATGAATTCATGAGCCATAGCCTCACTCAACTCTGTTTAGAAGAACCTCTCTAGAAAATCATCGGTAAAATGCTCACATGTTAGAGGAGCGACATATTCACCCTTGTTTTCTTTTCATTGAATGAACCAAATGTGAGTCACATCTTTAATATGGTAGGATACCAACTCTACGCTATTATTTCTAGTAACTTGTATCACTCCAAAGATCTTATTGACCTTATCATTAAAATTCTAGTGATCTTCACCAACTTGACCTTAGATATTTAGGTGGGCTCATCCTAACTTAGTCACTAACTCTAGCTTCCACTAGTCCCCAACTAGCATTTGCAGGAACTGGAAGATGCTGATTTTTCTAGTTAACTACACTCTAGGAAAACATTTGAATGTCATTCCAAAACTCTACTTTTGAAACTTCATGATTTGGGACTTGATAAGTTTCTTTAGAGTTGTAGGCATTAGCATTCCTTTAGTAAGGTCTACCAGGAGGCATGATCTGAAAATGCATAACGTCGAGTTAGAAAAAGGAGAACATACCCACACACAATAAGAATATCAAGAAAGCGATGCATTCCTAAAACACTCTATAGCCTCCCCCTAATAGGTTTGGTGCGCTTCACACTCATTAAAGGGGTTGTACTAAGTGTGGCTTTTCAGGCATTCTTGGACTCTTCAACCTAGTGCCCTGATACAAAGTTATTCATGCCTTGAGGATCACAAATGATCCAAAGCTACCCCTACTCACATATTATAAACATTCATAAAGTATGCGAAATTTACACATGTCAAAATAAAGGTAATTTATAGTTTTCTAGTAGTGTATGCGGAAGATAAAACATGAAAAATGAAAATGATGGGAATATACATTATAAGTTTAGATGTATAAAAATTGAGAGTTTAATTACAACTGAATGATCAAATTCAACTAAAAAACTGAATCTAAACTGTGTATGAGTATAAGTCTTTAACTAACTAAAGATGATGGAACATGGTCCAACTTACTCGAGCTAAACTGAAACTAAAAGTCTAAATATTGCAAGATAACATGTCAATCGTCCAACAAGATCGGGGACTCAACGTTGATACTATTGAACCGGAGATATTGAACAGATCTATGTGTGATCTAAATGTTGAGGAGCTTAACCTACATTAGGGGAAAATGTAGCACAGAGTAAGCGTCAATAATTGAAAGGTACTAAGCATGCAGGACAGGATTAAAATGAACAATATTATACATACTGAAGAAATCAATTAAAACATGATATAATCTAAACACTACGGAAATACTAAAATATATTGAACACTGAGCTAAATTAATGCAATTATAAATTTAAAACATGTGCAGATTGAATACTTAACTAAATTGATAAACTGGCCACTGAACTAGATTCTTATTGTGGGAGGTACTTTTAACCAACTTAAAACCACAAGAGCTATCAATTGATTCTGATGTATCACCCCATCAAAAAGACCCAATATACATTTCCAAGGGGACTTATCCTTTAGTTGCACGCACATCTAGTATTATGAGGTTAACTGACTCTTAGTGCACTCAGGGGTCGTTTGGTACAAAAATGAATAATGCAGGGATTAGCAATGTAGGGATTAACAATGCAGGGATTAGTAATGCAGGGATTATTTTTATCAAGTGTTGGTTCATTGTGTCTTATCTTATTTTGTGTATGGTTTAAAAGTTTTAAAAAAAACTTTCCAATTATACCCTAGAGTTATTATGAGATTTTGTATTTCATGTAATTGAGTCAATGTAGATAATCAACGGAGAATATTAATTTTTATAACATTTTAACTAGTTAGGAGAATAAAATTTTTATTGTCATGTTCACTATTTTCTCACTTAAATTATTTGAGAGTAAATAATTTTCATCTTAATAAATTAGAGTTAATAACTCAAAAGGTCACACAATTATAATGATTATAGAGAAAATTTATTGAACTTTGTTTGTACCAATAAATTTTAAAAAACTCTTTATCATAAAATAAAATAAAAATATGAATAAATATAGAAAAATAAATTAAACTATTTTTATACTAGAGATGTGTGTGTGTACATGTATATACACACCCTCTTGTTTTAGACTACTTGTGTAATGTTTAATGAACTTTCAATAAGAGACAATATTTTACTTATGAATTATTCTTAAATTCATACATCAACATGAACATATTAGTCGGATTACAATATTTTATATTAATAATAAATAGATTAAGTAATTCATATTTTAGAAACAAAAAATTATATCTAAATAATAAAATTTGTAAGCTAATTTATTTAAATAAATTTATTAGTATAAATATAAAATATAACATATAAAATCAAAAAAATATATATATTAAAAGGATTTGAGGGACATTTTTGTCTTTACCTAGAATAGTCCCATGGTATTAGAGTTAATACCTCCAAATGAAAGGTATTAGTAATACATCACATAATACCATGTAGGATGTATTAACTAATACATGGATTAGTTATACATTGGCTCACATTCTTACCAAACACAGTATTACATTATACCACATCTAATACATGGATTATTTCTTTTAATACAACCTACCAATCGCCCCCTCAGTGTTAAGCTTAATCCCAACTAATTATGGAAGTAATACATTATAACCTAATTTACGTAATAGTGAATATCTTAAAAAGTTGACATGCTAACTAGAAATGCAACGTTAATGTACTACTAATGAAACATTCTTAATTGAGGCATGTATATCTAAATAAACTGACCTAGCAAGTGTAATTCATGATCTAAACAAATCTACATAACTAAGGTTCTGAGAAATGATATAGTTTAGGGGTCAAACACATAGGGAAAAGGGAAAACCACCCCTCTCTTAAAAGTTTTTGGGGCCGGCCTATGAATCGTCGAATGGCCTTTGATCCGTTATGTCAATCATCACTGAGATTTTATAGAGATGGAATCTGCGGTTCCAAACCACGGCATGAACCACAAATCGTTCTCCCACCTACAGTTTGTAGGTCTTCACATCGATCGACCCTTAGAAAAAATTTGTTTGGGTTTCTGGGGGGGCTATTGTTTTCCAACCACCGTCCCCACCTACGATCTGTGGCCACCCTACTGTCCGTGGGTAATGCACGTCGATGCCTTTTGCAACTTTTGATTTTTGCAAATCTAGTATCTCTAGAATACGAGGTGTTACAAAATGACTTGGATAGAATGTCCTAAATAACTAAAAGAATTTCTACCTTAAAATGCTGACAAATCTGAGCTCATAAATTTTTTTAATCCAAATCAACATTTATAACAAAACACCAAGAAAAAAGATAAAAGATATGAATCCACCCACAAACATTTCGGGATGAAAACAAAAGATTGTTTTTGATCAAACTTAACATTCTGGAGAGAACTGTGTTGATCTAATTTCAATATGAAAGCGTTTAACATGATTGTTAACAGTAGTCAAACTAATGCCAAAACTTAAAGTTTACATATTTAAAGATACAAATTTAAAATGAAAGCCTCACAACCAAGACCAACCATACTACTAGACCAAAAAATACATTTTGAAACTAATTGAACTTATACAATCCTCATTCAAAATTAGGATTTCTATATGTTGACTAAAATCAACACTATTTTATTTCAAAAGGCTTCAAAAAAAAAAAAAAAAAAAACTAGCTCAAAGCACTCGGCGAAAAATTGGAAAATGTTCCACCAATGCTATACCACACAACATGTAACGACCCGATTCAGTAATTAGGGAGAAGCGAATGAAGAATGAGTTTGGGACAAAAAACTTTTTTGTAATAACTTGGAATTTTCCAACGTAGTCAAGATTTGGATGAAATTAATGTCATTAGGGTATAGGAAAATCTAGTAATGAATGATATATCTAATTGGGAAATTCATTACATTATTGGGTAGCTAAGACGATAAGGAACAAGTAGGACTTTACTGAATTGAGCGTGAACAAGTTCATTCAACCTCCGTTGAGGCTAGTGTTGCAGGATTCTGGGGCTGGAGCGGTACAGCTGTAGTGGGATGGATACGCTGTAGCAGGACAGATTTGACTTAAAGTCCATAATAAACCCTAAAACAACCTTATTTATTTTTTAGTTTTAGAGCTAATGAGGTAACCCCATTTAGTTCTTGACAGTTTTTCACCATTTTTAAGTATAAAGGTAAGGTTTTAACTCCCGAATTCATTTTTAATCCGTAGAACCTATTTTCTTGGGTTATTATCAATGGGAAAGGGTTTAGATCTATGAATTATGGTGGAAAGACCCTAATTTAGGTTATATAAACTCGAGTATTTGGTAAGGTTATTGGGTTTGTTGTAATTGAATAATTAGACCTTTGATTATTGATCCTTGCGTATATTAATTTTGTAGACCTAAAAAATGAAAGATTCCGGAAAGGAAAGACTCAAGTGCCTTAGGGGATTCATGATTTGATTCAAGATAGGTGATGATAGTGATTTAATGTTGGTGTGATTTATGTTTGTAATTTTTTCGTTTTAATGCATGTTTATATATGAATGATATTTTATTGATCACATAATCGTAAATGAGGAAAATAGAATAATTGTATGCCATAAATCACCTCTTGTTGTATGATCTTGATGATGTACTAGTGAGTGTGATTGTTGGCTATGAATTAGTATTAGATTACCATATTCCGACAACCTAAGTTGAATCGAATTGCCAAATCCTGACATAAATATTGGATCGGTTTGCCACCCTCCGTCACAACTAAGGGATCGGTTGCCACGTTCTAGTATAAAAATGAGATTGGATTACCATATTTTGGCAAGTTTACAGGTTGGGTTTCATAAGAGGACCATTAAATTGGGTTCCATGAGATGACCATTGAACTTCGTTCTGTATATACTTGTGATGTTTATGTTCATGTTTAATGATGATTAATATTGAAGGACTAATTGTTGCGCTAGAATAATTTAATTGTATATTGTTGAGAATTGTGAAATAGTTCGTTGATGTGAATGATGATGATATTGTATATGTTTGGTATATGCTTGTTTTATAATGTTGTGATTACTTATATGTATTTCACTTATTGGGATAGCCGCGTGATCCTGGCACTACACTGTGGTTGTGAACTTATTCTGCACTAGCTCTTATTATTGTTGAGTATAGGGAATCATTCGGTGGCTATTGATAGACCTCGTTTAGAATATCAGTGAACATTTTGAATTCAAGGGTGAGCTAGTTCTTATGAGCTACCTTAAAATATATTTGTTTAAGTTAACTCTCTCCACATTCAAACTATTATTTTATGTGTTGTTTACTTCAGGGTTGTACCCATTGTTCATAGAAGTTTCATTGGTAGAGTTTTGGTACTATGACTTTTATGTTCTACGGGATGTATTTCTGTATTCACGTTAGTTCATATGTTTAGTTCCTTATTAAATAATTTACTTATTTAAAAGGGAAAATACACAAGTACCCCCTCAACCTATTCCCTAAATCTCAGAGACACACTTATACTATACTAAGGTCCTATTACCACCGTGAACGTATTTTATAAGTAATTTTCTACCCCTTTTCAGCCTACGTGGAACTAGCTTGAAAAAAAAAGTCAACCAGCGTTGGGCCCACAAGATAGTGCCACGTAGGCTGAAAAGGGGTAGAAAATTATTAATAAAATAAGTTCAGGGGGGTAATAGGACCTTAGTATCTTATAACTGTGTCTCTGAAATTTTGGGCATAGGTTGAGGGGGTACTTGTGCATTATCCCTATTTAAAATGATTTTTGTATCTTTAATTATCTGAGTTTTGGTTTAGTTGCTTACTTTTGGTTGTAGTAGTGTTTCATCCACTATATGGTTAGTGTAGGTGTCAATCATGAAGATTTGGGTCGTGAAAAATTGGTATCAGAGCCTAGGTTCGTTGATCTAATTGTACAAAAATGAGTCTATCAGATTCTTGCATAACAATATGAGTCCATACTCTTCTTCGAAATGCTAGAGGACTTACGGAAAAACTCACTTATTTATACTATTCATGCTATCACTTCAATAAACTTCGTATCTAGGTGATACAAATTGATATCTTTCCTCATTTACTCTATGGTTAGAGCTAGAGCAAAAGAAGTGGTAATGCCCTCACTCGCAACAAAGGATGTGTATATATTAGTGAAAGTTGAATAGGGTTACAACTCGAAATAAGTAGTCATTGCCTCTGATAGATGAAATTCTTTACCAATTGGAACGTGCATCAATTTTCTGTAAAATATATGTATGGGCTAGTTACCATTAGTTAAAGATTAAGGTGATTAAGAATTGGATTCGACCAAGTTTTATGATTGAAATTAGTAGTATTTTGGGGCTCGATAGCTAATATTGTAGCTTGGGGTCTAAGTTGAGTCCAATTGGTATCTCCTGATTCTAATTGGCATCTCAGTTAAATGAACTATATGGAACACAATAAAGTTAATAGGAAATGAGAGGGTTCCAATTTATATCTGCCATTAGGGACTGTATAAGTCATTAAGGCATGGTTGATCAACATATATGGTTCAAACAAAACAAATAAAAATTTGGACTTATCTGGAGTTGTAACTTGGAATGGTTGATGTGTTCTTCTAGTTGTTTGAAATTAACTTTGAATTTCAAGGGTGTATTACGTGAATGATTTAATATGATTAGGTGCCTAGTATGGCTTGACTTAATGTGAGTTGTGTAATGCATTGGTCTAAATGTTTAAAGTGTGTCAGTTGTAAATGCTTGAGTCTAGTGGGACTTATTTTAAAAGGAAAACCGTCAAGAGATTGTGTGCAACAGGTTAGATAAAATATGATGTGGTTGGTAAGAGAGAAATATCGATATGTGTTGCGACCAAGTGATAATCGTGTGAATGTTTAGGTGTATCTTAGGAAAGAGTGAGTTGTAGTGTTGAATGTAACGTAAGGGAAATGGTGGAACGTATGTTGTTAAGATTTACTAGGGATAAATAATGTTTGTCCCAGCTATGGAGATTATTCCAAAGGTGATAAGTAAGTTGAAACCTTAGTGAAACTAGAGAAGGTAGAAGAACCTTAGAAATTTTTTTGGCGTGGATTCTGGTCCCATCAGAGCCAGTACATCGGGATTGTTCCCATTAGAGAGGTTCCAGAAGAGCGGGTTTATTTCACTAGATCAGGATGAATGGAGGCAGAACCTTGATAATTTTTCTCAGTTTTCCTAGTCATAATTATGGACCCTTATCTCAGTTTTCAACAATCAAATATAAGTTCTAAGGTGTGGTCAAATTATGGAAAACCCGGGCATATGAGGGTCGAATGTAATGATCACAAGTGCTAAAATTGTTGTGACTAGATGACTAATGTGTTGTTGATCAAGATTCTACTTATTCGTACATGTGAGTTCAATAGCATTGGGACATGATGTGGTTTGTGATATACTTGATGCCCTCATCAATGTTTCTACCCTTATTAAGGAGTTAGTCATAGGTACCAATGTGTATCATTTTGTCCTGTTATGTGGTGGATTCTCATATTTGGGTTAATTCAATTGCTGGATATGACTGCATCGATATAATCTTAGGCATGACTTGGTTGTTTCCCTATTATACCAGTCTTAGTTGTGATGCAAAGACGGTAACTCTAGATATTCCTGGTAGGGAAATATCAGAGTGGGGAGGGTGTACAAGCCTAAGCTAGCTAAGATCATATCCTTTATTCGGGCTAGGAAACTTGTACGGAAGGATTGTTTGTCATAATTAGCTCGTATTTAGGATCTTAAGGTCGAACCCTACTCTATTGAGTCTATTCATGTGATGTTAGAATTTAGAGAGATTAAATCTCAAACCCAAGGGCTTCTTGATAAACGTTTCATCAGCCCAAGTGTTTTACCATGGGTGCTCCTGTCTTGTTATTATGAAGAAGGAGGGTAGTATGAGAACTAGTGATTTTATCTTAAGACATAAGGGAGTGAACTAATACAAAAATTATAATCTTATGGATAAAGAAAGTCTCATTGAGTAAACTTGGATGAAGGCAATAAATTTTTTTAGAAAGTGCATACAAATATTTTTTTTAGTCCTTTTAATTTGACGAGTATACCTGAGTTTGAGGGTTATGCCGATGAAAACGATGACTTGTAGCGATAGTCAGTGATGAGTAAACATAATGGTAATAAGAGCTTGTAGTAGATGGTTACAAGATGCAACTATATAATAAGATTGTGTCTAAGCCAATTTGGTATAGTAATTTATGACTTGTGAGTATCTAAGGTTGTAGTTTTCCAATATTTGTTGAATAACATGGTCGTACGGAAAGTTTTAAGAGACTGTGGAACACCACTTGAATAGAATTTAATGATATGCGAGAGCAAGAATATTGTATTTATTTTAAAGGCTAAAGAGATATCTTTAGAGGTGTACATAATTTGGTGTAGAGATGTGTAATTTCATTCGTGTTGTTGTGACTATGGTAATAGTGTCACAAGTCTATCATATTGGTTATAAAATATTTTAAAAGAGTTGAGAAAGGAGTGTACAAACATTATCTCGAAGAGTGATTATAAGTTCCTTGTTTTGTTTTGAATAAGGGTAAGTAAATTACACGAATCGACCTTATCGTGAAAGATATTTTCTAAGCGTAGTGGGTTAATAGTGTGTTGTAAAAACAAGGAGTCAAAATTCTCTTGAGAAGTTTCTGTCTCGCTTTGTTCCGCAATAGTAGAAGTGAGGCCGTTGTAGCGGGGTAGTGGCCCATGTGATAGATGTGAAGAGTATGTAGAGTCAAGTGAATGGAAATAGTTGATATAGACTCTTCAAATGGAAACCTTTCATTTTATTTGATAAATTCTTACGTGAACATTTATTTCAATTTGTACATGGTTGTTGTGTGATGAATTTATGGTCACACGTGTTTTTATTTTGAGGGTGGATACCTATTGGTGCATCAAGTGTAATGATACTACGATATTCACTTGGATGAGTGGGATGATCGGGAAGAAATGGTAATTCAGATGACTTATGTGGTATGATCTTCGAGTTGTTAACTATTTTATAACTTTTACTTGTACCACCTTGTTTATGAGAAATTATAGAGGAGATACCTTCCGTATTGATGGTTGTCCGATAATCTTGATTTTTAGCTTGTCGTCAAGGTCATATACCGATTACATGTGGTTGAATGTGGGGATTTGAATCAAACTTTGTTGTTCTAAGGAGTTAATCCAACATTGCTAAATCTAACATTTCTATAGTGTTGTTGGATGGCTTATATGGTTGGACATATTTCTTAAGGATTATCAGATGTCTAAGTATTGAAATTTATGGAACGTAAGAATAAGAATATTTATATTTTGAGATGGAGATGTTGATAAGAACTTTGAATGTTTGGGTATTATGAGCATGTGTTGGTGGTTTAGTTCAACTCTAATTGTGGTAAGCTTTGATTTTTGATTTTATTAATGGTTATGTGATAAGGATTTGTCCTGATGATTGTATCATGTCGTTGATAGCATGTTGAAGACGTTTTTACGATTAAATATGGTGGTTATTTAGATTCATTTTGTTTATTAGTTAAGTTACATATAGCAATATTTATCACTAGAGTGTTGAGATGACTTCAACGATGCATTGTAGGGAAGAACGTGGAGGTATTCAACTAGTTGGTTTGAGGTTGGAGATATGATATCCTTAAGGGTGATGAGATTCAGTATGAAAGGCATGCGAGGCAAATGTAACATTCCAGAAAATATACCCGTCTAGTGAATAGCCCAGTAAGTCCGTTAAAATGCGTATTGAGGTACATAGGCATCCCAATGCCCATTATTGAGAAATATTGGGCATAATATAGAATATTGGCTAAGGGGTGTTAGCCAATTTCTATATATACCCACATAAGCAAAATATATTCCAAGCTTGTTTAGAATTGTAGCTGAAAAAAAGACCCTAAACTAAGAAAAATATTTTGTAACTATACCAACATCAAGTACTAGGCATCTAAGTGTCAAGCCTAGTACCATAGTACATAAGTATTTAAAATGATCATGTAGATTAAGCAGAGCCCAAGGACATAGTGAGGATTCTTGGGACAATAAGTAAACCTTACCAAATTAACCGTAAATAATAGTTAGTTAGGGAGGTACAACCAACCCATGTGCAATCACATGTGCAAGACATGTGAAGAAATGGCCAAGGATGGGATCATCCTAACCGAATTTGGTTAGGGTAGTAAGGGGGGAAAGACGTGCATAAGGGACCCCTCGATGTGGGGCCTAACTTCCTAACTAATTATAGACTCTAACCTACTTCCCTAAATATCTAACTAACCTAGGACCAAACGAAATAAACTAATTAGTGCACCCGACATCCTAAGACAAAAACCGGGTTGACACTAACCTACTACTAGTTAAAGAGACAACCTAGTACCTAACCTAGGATGGTCCAAAAGGTTAGTTATTGTCCTAAAAACTTATGGGAACTTTAGTAATTCCCATAGGTTACTTAATATATTAATTTAGAAAATTAATTAATTAATTTAAAAGGGTTAAAACCAAAACTAAAAAGGAAATTTTCAGATTCCGGTAAAGACAAGAAAGGGACAACGTAGTACCTAACCTAGGATTGTCCAAAGAATTACTTAAGGTCCTAAAAACCTATGGCTAAATTAACCTAGGCTAGAAACTTAATTAATTAATTTAAAGGGTGAAAACAGAAATCACAAAGCAATTTCAATATTTCGGTTAAAACAAGAAAAAGACAACCTAGTACCTAACCTAGGATGGTTCAAAGGATTGGTTATGGTCCTAACGAATTAAGGGTAATTTAGTAATTACCTATGGTCACCTAATTAAGAAAATTAAAAATTTAATTAATTATTTTAAATGATCAAAACGAAATTCTTACACTAACCTAGTACAACTCAAGACACATCCTATTACTTAACCTAGGATGGTTCAAAAGGGTTAATTTTGGTTCCAACGACTTGAGGGTACTTTAGTACTTACCCTAGGTACCTAAATTAATTAAATTAAGGATTTTATTTATTAATATAAATTCAAAATTTTTACCAAAACCATAGTCAACACCTATTTCAAGATTTGACTAAGTGTTATGTTCTCCTATGTTTAGTCAACTTAGGAGGGGTGTTTTTGTAATTGGTTAATTAGTTTATTAAAATAACTTATTAAAGATAAGTTGTATAATTCAATGACAGTTATTAAACCAAAAAATCACGTCCAAAATCATAGGAAAAAAGGACACAAAAGAGTATGTACGTGAGGGAAAGAAAAACAGAAAATTTCCATTGATTCTCCTAGGCGATTTCAAGGTTTCTCCAAGTTTTCGTTCAAGATGGTCTTCGTAGATTAATTTCTACTTAAGGTATGTATTTATCTCCTGTAATTCTTTCTCCAAGAGTATTTTCCTTCGAACGATTCACAAGATCTTGAAAACTAGGGTTGTTTCCATCGTTCTCGTCGAACATCCCTTCCCTAGTATCCTTTTCGATTTCAATGTTGAATAGGTTAGAGATCATGTTGTGGGTATGTCGTACTGGATTTTCTTAACATGTATTGTTCTTGAATGACGAGTATCGAATGAACGTATGAACTTGTAATTGCGTAAAGTTAATCTTATCATGATACTTAAGGATCAATAATATGCTAAGTTTAGTGCGTGATGTGTTATTGAATATAAGTCTTTGGCTGAATGTTCACTTTCTGTTATTGTGATGTTATGAAGATATTAAATCCATAAAATGTTAATATAATGCTGTCCAATATGTTCTTAAAACATCACATTAAAATCCATAAACTAAGAATTGACTCAAAGACATCTATGAAATCATATCTTGAATAAATTGGCTATCTGGTTCCAACAAAGTTGGCTAACTCTATTTGGTCAAAATTAATATATGATAATGGCTAGGAACTTATGTAAATAATTAAAAGATTGTTTAAGGGTTCATACATATGGAAATTTAAATATGAACATACGTAAAAATTGGCTTATACCAAAAAGAATGAATTTGCTAGTCTAACATCCCAAATCTTGAGCCAATAGTAATCATATTCAAATTCTTGAGTAGTAAGACTATCAAATATATATTAATCATTTCTAAATTATTATCAATGAATCCATAAAGAAGGTCATGACATTTAATGGGACAACTCCCAAC
Organism: Solanum chilense; assembly: GCA_032847665.1. NCBI lineage: Eukaryota > Viridiplantae > Streptophyta > Magnoliopsida > Solanales > Solanaceae > Solanum > Solanum chilense. Next base: position 5,965,061 of record JAPDHL010001909.1, on the reverse strand, counting down.
ATGCTCCAAAATAATGAACTATGAACACATGAAACTCATTGAATGAAGTGCTCATTGTCCATAAACGGTGATATGAAGCTACTACACTAAAGTAAGTAAGTAATGTGAGTTATAAAATAATTAAAGGAGTCTAAATTATGTAAGTGACCATAATGGAATGTTAAAGGAAGTGAGACAAGTCTTACCCACACCAAATATAATTTGTTAAAAGAATACTCACGAATGAAGGTGTTAGAATGTGTGAAACTAGTCTCATTAAGACCTAAGGATTTGTAAGGAAAATTCACATTCATCAATGTATATTAAGGATGATATGACAGAACAATTCACATGAATCAATGTAAAGTAAGGATGACCAGCCATCAATAGAGTAAGTAGATCTCAATCTAGAAGCAAGCCACCATAATGCTTGAGTCAACACTAAAAGATGATGAAATAGACATTTACGGAAAAAGGGATGAGTAACTAAAATGTATGTAATGAAATGATGAAACCCTTGAAGGTTTAAGTAAGAGTGTGAAACACACTAAATGGCCAAGTGCATTGACATATGATGAAATGAACATTTAAGTAAAAGGGATGAGTAATTATGAAAAGAAAATGTGCTAATGCTAATGAATATGGTGACAATATGAAAAGAGGATAATGTGAAAGATAAGAGCAATCTCAAATTAGCCTAAGTAAATGTTACCAAAACGTACTCACCTATGAGAGTGTAAAGCTAAAGAAGAGACAAGTCTGAATTTACACTCTAATGAAAGTATTGAGACTGATGTATAATTAATACTAATGATGAGATGAGAAATCATCTATTGAGAATGATGTTCTCATAATAGAAGCCAGGTTCCATGACGTATGAGTTGAATGAAATGGAACTTTATACTGAGCACCAATAGGCTAGCTATGAGCGGTGATGCCTTTTTTAGGGAAGGGCGGAGGTACACGTAACTCTCATGAGATGAGACCAGCACGCCAGGTATGGGTATCCTCATATATCCTAGTCTTCGAACCTATACTACCAATATAGGGATCTGGAGGGGTTCAATTCCCATGTACGCTAGCAAGTTTTGGGTCATTTTTTGGTCGGTGATTCCACCTCTTTTCATTGTGGGGTAAACACAAGATTTTAGGATGCTCACATGATCTATGTCGTTTAAGGTTGGAGTTCCTCAAAGTATGAAAGATAATGAAATGAACGATACTGAAAATGTTTGTGCAAGACAATCAGGAGGTAAAATCAGGTTTAAGTAATGACATTAGGTCATTCCTGGTCATTGCACTTCATGATCCTGATGAGAGTCTAAAACTTCATCCTAGATATAGTTGGTGTATACATAAGCCTACGAATGAATGAAATGAATAATGTTAAGTACGAATGAATGAATGAAGCAAACTCTGTGTTTTGTAAAGAAGGCCCTCGGGTTGAGGTCCCATATGTTGGGCACTCACTTGAGACGTCTTAATTCTATATCAACGATTCCAAGGTCTCGTGTATATGAAATATATAATATATAAAACATTAAAGAAATGAAATCAATGGCATTATCAATAGAAAATGACTTATGTAATTTAATGAATACTATATGTAATGAATAACTTGTTGTAGGGATAGTCAAATCGTGTCCAATAAAGTTTACAATAAGCAAAGGTCATAACTAATAATTAATCCCCATGTTATGAAAATGATAAATCCAAATAAACTTCCTTTTAATTAGTTTATATAATTGGCAAAATATTTTAGCCAAACTAGATTGGCTTATAATAACTTCTTACATTTGGCCAATAATACAATAATAGGAATAGTCACTAAAGATTGGTTTATAACGAATTCCTTCCCAATCTTTATAAAACATAGGACCAATGGACTTAATAATCTACACAAAAACAAGACGAAAAAGACGGAAAAATAATTTAAGTGTACAAAGATGAGCTCTCTAGTTTGGAGTATCAAAAATGTAATCTTCGCCCGAGTGGTTCTAAAATTATGTTGATGATGCTAATGTCTTGTAATCTTATATAAATTAATTTGTGTGCTTTGAATGAATTAAAATACATCATAATTCAACAATTCATAACTAATGGATTAGGAAAGTCTAATGACTAGACTTTCCAGAAATGGCATGTTACTTAGGAAGAGCTTTCATTAATCATGCATAGATTTATGTGTATGTGTGCATACACCCATACTTAGTACAAGTTGCTTACTAACCCCCTACTATTTACTATTTTATAGGTGCAGGTCAAAGGACGGGTTGACAACACTTGCAACAGTTTGAACTTCAGTGTTTCTCCAAACTATTTGGTTGGTCCTCATGATTAAGAGGATGCTACAGATTTATTCTAGACTTAGTTTTAGGCATAGCTATTTGATGTTGTCCCTAGCGTTTCATTCACAACTTTATTTCGAATTTTTGTAATAAGGCCATGTGTGGAAAACTATTTATGATATATTCCTCTTCAGTTTCGAATTGATTGTTTATGTTAGATGGTTGTTCTCTTATGTGGAGCTTAGTATATGATGTATCTAGTTAATAATTATGAAGTCTATGTATATTTCAAACCTATGCAATGTTTTAAATTTTCCGCAAATATAACTAGATGAATGTGATGAATGAAAGATGAGGCTTACCTGCGACCTCTGAGAGGTCAACGATGCCGCTTGCGATCCGGATCATAATCCGGGTCCTGACAACAAGTATTCCTACTAATTCAAAGATTAAGATATTACTCTACCCTTACTGTTGCTAGTCTTCTCCTAGTTTATCACTCGAGGAAGAGTTATGGGTAAAGTGGTATCTATTATAACAACCTAATTCAACAGATAGGAAAAATCCAATGAAGAATGAGTTTGGGCATAGAAACTTTGAATTTTCCAACCTAACTCATATTTGGATGAAATTGGAGAAACAAATATGTAGGGAAATATGGTCACGATTGATAGATCTAAATGTGATTTTTATTACTTGAGTGGATAGCTAAGATGATAAGGAACCCGTATCACCTTATGGAATTGAATTTTGATGAGTGGAACTCCAAGAAATGATCTTAGCGTGAATGGGTACATTTGGTGTCCGCTATGGATGTTGTAGCAATATAATGAGTGTTGTAGCTAGATGGGTACGCTATAGTGGGCCAACTGCCACTTAAAGTCCCTAATAAACCCTAAAACGACCTTATTTGGTATTTTTCATTTTTTAGAGCTAAGTAGGCAACTCTAAACGAGTTCTTAACAGTTTTCATAATTTTTTAGGCTAAGGGTAAGGATATAACTCCCTAAATTCTTTTTATGATCTGTAGACCCTATTTTCTTGGTTTTTATGGATGGGGAAGGTTTTTTATCTGAATTCTGGTGGAAAAAGCGCTAACTTTTGTATTAGGATCTCGGGTTTTGTTAAAAGTTATTGGGTTTGTTATAATTCGAATAATTAGACCTTTGATTGTTCATCCTTGCATATATTAATTTGTAGACCTAGAACAGGCTGAAAGAGTTTGAAAGGGAAGATTCAAGTGCCTAATGGAATTCAAGCTTTGATTCGAGTTAGGTGATAAATGTTATTTCATGTTGGTGTTGTATGTGTTTGTAATTGTTTCGTTATAATGCATGTATATATGCGAATAATGCATTATTGATCACCCTAATCGTAAATGAGGATAATTGAATAATTGTATCTCATGAAGCACATGTTGTTGTGTGATCTTAATGATGTACTGGTGGTTGTGATTATGGTGTGTGAATGGGGATCAAATTGCTACATTCCAACATGCTAACTTCGATTGGATTGCCATGTTCCGGCATTAATATTGGATCGAGTTTCCATGTTTGGACACAACTATTGAATCGATTGCCAAGTTTCAACATAAAAATGGGATTGGACTGCCACGTTCTGGCAAGCTAATAGTTTGGATTTGAGTTCAATGAAAATACCATTCAGTGGCGTTGGGTCTATACTTGTGATGATTACGTTCATACCTAATGATTATAGATATTGAAGGACTAATTGTTGCTCTAAAATGATTTAATTGTATATTGTTGAGAATTGTGAAATTGTTCGTATATGTGAATAATGATGATATTGTATATGTTTGATATACGCTTATTTATAGTGTTGTGGTTACTCATATATTTTTAAGTTATTGGGATAGCCGCGTGTTCTACCAGGTACACTATGGTTGTATAGTGATTCTATACTAGCTCGTATTTTTGTTGAGTATGGGGCATCTTCCGGTGACTATTGACTGACCTCTTTCAAGAGGTCAGTAACAATTTCGAATTCAATGGTGAGAAAATTCTTTCGGGCTTCCTTGGGTTCTCTTTGTTTAAGTTCACTCTTTTCGCACTCAAACTATTTTATTATGTTTTGTTTAGTTCAGGGTTATACCCCTTATTCTTAGACTTGTAGTTAGCAGAATTTTGGTACAATGACTTTCAGGTTCTAGGGGTTGTATTTTCGCATTCCTGTTAGTTCATTTGTTTAGTTCCCTAATAAATAATTTTGTTATTTAAAATTGTTTTTGTATCTTTAATTGTCTTAGTTTTAGTTAGTTGCTTAGTTTAATTTGTCGTAGTGGTTCTCCCACCAGATGGTTAGTGTGGGTGACAACCACGATGGTTTGGGTCATGACACAAGAGACATAACTAACCTACTTGAAGGATAAAATAGTTAATGTATGGGAAAAAATACTAAAAGATCTTGAGGTTCATGTAATATATTTTCTTTCTTTGAATTTTAATTTAGCGCATGTGATTTACTGAGTCTTTACTTGCAAAACCTTACCACTTAGAAGTGTAGAATGAAATGAAATAGGAAATCAGAGAACCAAAAAAGATAAGTTGTAAGTATGGAGAAGAAGAAGAAAATGATAACTATGTATGAATGTCAATCCCCTAGGATTGAGGAGAAAAAGTCCCAAGTTAGATGAAGAAGGTCGTATCTATGTGGAGTAACACGTCTTTTCATGAAGCATTATGTTTCTTTCATCGAAGTAAATATTCAGTTTTCTTTTTAAAAAAATTCATTCGATGTTGTGTCCTTACTTTCTATATGTTTATTCTTGAAACAATATTTTCTTATTATAAAAATAGTTCTTCATGAAACAATATTTTATTATTCATAAAATAGTTTTTGAATGAAAATTTTTTTTCTTTAAAAAAATGTTTTTCTTGAAACATACATAAGATTGTATTTTTTTTTTGTTTTATTTGATGTTCTTTTCAATAATCCTAAAAGAAATTAATGAGAACTACCAATTTCTAATTAAGGAGTGGCTTTAAGGAAAAGGAAGAATTTCATAAAAAGATTAAATTATGGAAATGAAGAGAAAATTTGTAGAGAAGCAAATATATGTCTGAAAAAGATTTAGAAAGAGGCAAAAAGACACAATAAAAAAAGAAAGAAAAAATACTATTTTAAAAAAGTTGAAAAAAAATAAAGGAGAGAAATAGAGGAACAATAAAATAATATGTTTCTTTCCTTTTAAGGAACTAGAGAAAAATAAAGAACAAAATAATAATATTTTTTGAGAAAGAAATATCTGGAAAAATGTATCTAATAAGCTATAAGTTGTCATGTTGTGTCAATTCTTTTCATAAATGAAACTTTTCGATTCAACACACACAAAAAAATATATATTATAGCCCAAATCCTAAATCGATTTCCTTCTCATCAGCCCCACTTTACCTCTCCCTCTATCTCTTGCACCTTTAATGATTATTTGGTACTTTCATCGTCGATGAATGAGTTAAGATTTTCGTGTTTCTTTAGACAAAGAGTCTTTTTCATAATACTTATTAGATGTGCCTCTCGAAGAGATGACTCTTTCATTTCATTCTCCAAGTCATATCAAATCTTTAAGTATAGAGAAGATCTCACACTCACAAGAATACCACTCTCTTTAATCTACATATCATCTCACAAAATATTTTTATTCTCTTTTTGTCTGTCTTAACATTGTTTGAAGAACGAGAGTAGATATAAGACCTTTGATAATTAAAAATTCACTACACCACAAGTGGTAAATTCTTACTAGACTTTGTATGTTCTCTTTTGAACTACATATTTTATAAATCAATGATTTTATATATATCTTTATGTTGTTTGCAATTTCGTTTTCGTTTATTATATGGATCTTGGGTATCATGATGTACAAAAAACAAGTTATTATCTCTGTCAAAAAGAAGCCAATACTAGAATTCATACATGTTCATGACATTAGATTAATCTTTTATACTTATGGTGAGTTAGTACGTACACATCAAAAATACGCTCCTATATATTGTTTGTTTCCTATTTTTTACTGTTAAGATTTTTATTTTATTCACTTTCATAATAGCCCTTCATTCTTACATTAAAACCAGAACGAAGAATTGCAATTTAAGACTCAATTTCAGCGCAGGACATAAAATATTCATATACATATTTATTTATATCTTTGGCTCCTTAGAAACTCACTCTAACATAAATAAAAGGAGGGAGGAGAACAAATTATTCCATTCTATATCTTGGTAACATGTTGTGTATCTCCTTTTTTTAAAATCAATTTTGGGTATTAATCTATGATTTATTTGTGTTATTGATTTTCTATGAAAGTTTACTTTGATTGTAATAGTTATAATTAATTCCTAGGGGTAGCTAATAGTTCAATAAATCCATTACATGAAAGAATATAAAGACAACATTTGTGTGCTTATATTCTACCTCATAGTTTAACTTAGTAGTTTACATATAATCTATATGAAGTCTTCATTACTTAAAATCAGTTTTGCATCTTTCGAGTAGAACTCCTTAGGATAGGTCTAGAGTCTGGAACACATTCCAACACTGAAGATTAAATCTAGTCTGTTTGTTTTGGTGTATAGTAATGATCGAATAATTCCTCAATACATTGTATCAACTACGGATGGACTTGGTTTGTCAATATCTACTTATCTACTGATCCTAATTTAAGTATTAATGGGCTTGGAACTTTCCATGTGGATTCTTTTTAGTAGATTGCCAATATACTTTTGTTGATATATTATAGTGCATGTTGATGACCGCTTAACCTGTAAACTTAAAAAGAATCTTAGCTCCCCTATCATATTAATTTCAAACTAATTGATTCCCATTAAATTGGTAAATGTTTCGCATAGTTAATCCAATGTAGCTCAGAAGATAGTGTCATTGACATTTACTTGAATAATGAGTATATTTATTCCCCTTGATTTTAAGTAGAGAGTTTTGTTACGTAATCATAGGACCAAATTAATCAGTAGACCTATATTTTTAGAAGATCATCAAGATTATCATTTTTAACCTGAAATTTTCATGTAAATCCGATGTTGTCCTTCTTGAATGTCAAGAATATGTGCACACCTAGGCTATATGCGCTCCTACTAGAAATTAATGGCATTTTCATGCCATGAATTATGTATAGAATAAGAAATTTGAATATCATTGGCCACATATGGGAATTGAATGACTCCTTTCAATACAACTTCCTCTTATAAAGGCAATCTACTTTGAAGTTTTTAGTACTCTCATGTTAAACTTTATTAAAAAAAATCTAGATAGTACATTTATTGTCAGTGTGAATAGGAGCAAGATTTGATTGAGGATAAACTATAATGATCGTCTAGAGAATTCATGTATTATTGTCTTAGTTATTATGCTTCAAGCGTTCTCATAGTAACCCAAGTAAAATATCACTCTATAATAATGACAGTGTAGTAACCTTGTCGTTTATTTGGATTCTATTCACTTTTCTTTGTCCTAAAACATCTGAAACATAAACACTTTGATCAAAAGTTCAAGAATCCAACTTCAGAATTCAATTATGACAGTTTTGTAAGGTTTGCGTATTTTTTTCTCCTATGACATTTCATATGGATCATGAGTCTCTGGGTTAATTTCGAGCCCCCCTTATGGAATTTGGGTTAAAATGGAGTTTGGATGATGGACCTACTTTTTTTTCTAGATGACTTTAGTTGGAATTTTCACTAGATCCATTGTGTATGCAATACAAAATTTGGTGGTTTATAATAGTTTTTTCAACTGAAGCACCAACATCTTGTGTTTGTGCCACCTTCACCGAGGTGTCATGTGTGCCTTTGGAATCATGTATGGTTTTTACTTTCCATTATTATTGCATGTACCTCAGTCTGTAATCAAGATTAATTGTCATGTAGTTATCTTGTTCGCGAGGTTTGAATTTTGTTATCGCGAAATTGAAAGGATGGCTCCTTATTGGAACGTCCTTCCGCTGCTATAAGGATGTGTTGTTTTGAGTGGACATTTGAATAAAAAAACCAGGATATGATTTCTTTTTGTTCGAGCATTTATTTATACAATTGTGAGAGTTGTTAGTTTCCGATTTGGGTGATTTCAAGTTAAATGCTTCCAGGAAGATTATGGCTATGCATTGGAGTGTTTGGGGATTATAGGGGAAAGATTGTTTGCAGTAAAATTTTCTCCGAAGAGCCTTCCACCCCTTTTTATTGTGCTTAAATTTTAAACTGTTGAATGTTGGTGTTTGGGTGTGTTTCGTGCCCTTAATTGGGTCTCCTTTAACGATACCAATTTGGGGAGCTTAAATTGACCTTTTGATGGAATTGATTATAGGATTCCTAAAGTGGGTCCCACATACCCATATTTGAATCAATATTTGGTCTATCTGTATTTAATATAATTTGTTACTAAGCGATCGTGTTAATATTGTTATTCTATATTTTATAGTGTGGTAGCATTCAAAAGGGAGAAACATTGGAATTGTGAATTTGAAGCACATGCCATTTGCATTGAGGTAAGCTATGGCTTCATGTTCTTAAGATTGTGCTCGAGAATGTAAATAAATGTTAATTTGTGTTAATTTATGTTTGGTATCAAATTTATCATTATTTGGTAGTCAATATCAAGTTTTAAACTTTTGTAAGTTTTTTCGAGCTACTAACATGTTGTTCTTCTTCACGATTATTCAAATATTGTTGCATGCTTTATACTTGATTATTTTAGTAGTTGAAGGCATTTCGGCCTTAGTCTAGCAGTGGACTATTGCTTGCCTTAAACATGCATATTTTAAAGCATGTGATTACTTGATATGACATAGATCCTTGTAGATTGATTTAGAAGAATAAGGTCAGTCAGAAATGAGTCTTAGTTAGGTAGTAGGTCAGCTCAGGTGACGTTCTATTCATACCTCCCCTTTTCTATGTCCCCAGTGATTCACGATTATGCTATCCGACACAGTAGGATAGTTTTGTATTGAATACAATTGGGCTAAGCTTTTGTATTGATTATCTTGGAGTGGGCGTTGTTCAAATGAGGCATTGTGATGTTTATTTGATATGGTATTCTTTAGAATCCTTTACATTGAATATTCAAGGTCTTCTCACATTGCCTTATTGATTTGACATAGAATTCTTTAGCAGCTTTATGGTTGCTGATTCAAGGTCCGGTTAAGTTGCTCTTATATTAGTCTGAAATTCAATGCTTGGACATTTGATCTTCAATCACAATCAATTATTGAGGCTATATATAGAGACTAAAGATTTGGCACTTTAAATAACAACCGATTAAGTAAATGCATAGTAGTATACACACATTCCTCCTAGTATTATGAATTGCTACTTAGTTGTCTAAATGGTTTTATTATCTCTATTCTTTTGATTCTTGATATTACTAGCACTGAGAAAGAAGGGACAGAATCACAACTCTTCTAAAGCAAACTCATCAACCCAACTGTGACCCAAAAAATTTAAAGCAAATAAGCATTTTGAGTTTCATAGTTTTGTCAAATGTATTCTCTCTTCGCGTGTCTATGGGATCCTTTTTGTAAGTATAATTTATTCTTAATTCAGTTAATGTTGTTTTTGGTCCTATATTGTGTAGAATATTCTATAAATATTATGATACAATAATGTTTTCATGAAATTGTTTTGATTTTAATTAGTCAAAATATGATGACGTTGTTTTTGTTAATGAACATGAAGAAAGATTTTCTACCAAGTACCTATTGGTAATAATTGGTTGAGTGGGTGTTTGAAAGGGTTTTCCAATGCTCACAACCTTCTTGAAAGAGATTACCTAAACTTCCAATTGATTAAGACTTTTGAACTTTAGATAACACCTTGAATGTGCTTAAATCCTAGTCATTTTGTTTAAGAAACAGTTACATTTTTCAATTGATTTATCTTCAACAACCTTGATATGTAGTATTAGGAACGAAGATATATTCAACAGGGTAGGAGTTTGCCTCATGGTGGACAAGATATGAAAATTGAGACTGGGATGGTTCTGGTTTTGTTAAGACGACAAGCAATACAAACAATCCATACAATAACAAAGGAATCTACACTTCTCCTCTTCACATTCAAGGACAATCTCGATCTCGTTTCCCTCATCCTGTCAACAATAGGGCCCACTCGTACCAAATTAAATGTATCATCATTCTTAATAGTATCTCTCTAAGTAATACAACAATCATTTACACTAGTGGTACATTTAAGATCAATCAAATAAAAAAACTCTATCTTTAAAAAAATGACATTGATTTAAGCACCTAGAAGATGTTACCTTATATTCCCAGGGCTGAATCAATTAAATACCAAGACTTCTCATCAAGAACATTGTGATTAATGGAGAAACCTTTTCAACCACCACACAATCCATTTTTATCAATTAGGTATCTAATGGCAAATTCTTCTACACAAATATAATAGTGTCATAATGTTTTAACAAATGAGAATTGAAAAAGTTTCTTTGAAAACTCTATTGTTACAAAATAATGATATGAAAATATAAACTATATGGTACTAAAATAACTCTAATTCTATCAAGATAAAATTAAACTTACCAACCCAAACTCCTTGTTATTTGTGAAGGGAGCATATATTAGATGAAAGTAGGAAACCTATAAGGCAAATTTGTTTGAAATTTATTGGCATGTAGTTGGACTGATCAGTCTGCTTCCACAAAGATCTGTTTCTATCCCTTATTTTATGTTCAGGTTAAATGAAGAATCAAACCATTTTCAGAGACAACAAAGCAACATTTCATATGAATATAATTTCTTTTAGGTAAAATATCGTATTGAATACGAAAACATTACTTTGAAATTTATAACTTAATGAAAGAAATGTGATTGATGAAAGCATCAGGAGAAATCACTCCAACTTGTAGTTTCAACAACTAATTAAGCTCACAATTTTCTAACAAAACATAATTTGTATTCCTCTTGTTCTTCATGTTCTATGTTTTTCTTCTTCATTTGGACAAATATGGTCTTCACTATATTTCCCTTTCATATCTTATCCTTCAATTTGTTGGTCATAGTATTTTGAAGATTCATTTTTAATTCATTTTGTTTAATTTAATTTTTACAATATTATTAACAACATTTGTTTTTTATTTCGTTTTGTCTAGTTTATTTTTTTACTTATATTATTGAAAGAACACATTTATTTCTATATTTCCCTTAATGATATCATATTTGTAAGACTAATATCTTCTAGTGAAAAATATTGAGTATATTTTTTTATGTAGTGCCACAATAAATTTAAAGTATTTTTTTTCGAAACTAACTAAACACTCTTTTTTTTTCACCTGCGCTATTCTATAAGGTACGGATAATAAACTCTTGTTTGTTGTACATTGTTCAAAAATAAAAATCCCAATTTTTGGAAGTTTGTGAGCAAATATTTTGGAGCATAATTTTTTTGGACTGAGAGAAATAAATAGAAGTCAAAACGCCTGTGATATGTAATAAATTGAACTTCTATATGCTTGTAGGTGAACATCCAATACATATTTGCTTTGCTTTCAAAAGAATTTTATTTAAATTAAACATGACTCCTTCTTCTTTGGAAAGCTCAACTTTCTTTGATTCACGAATGTTTATTTATTCAGATGAAAAGTAAACGAGCTTACTAAGCATTGCGCGTACAAATTTAACACTCACGCAAGAACACTTAACGCTTTCAACAAATTGTCCCAAATTTTGAAGATGATCTCTAGGGGTCGAAATGTTGAAAGCTGTAATGCATCAACAATTTCAGTATCTAGGTTGACATGTAAGCCGCCTAGAAAATTGTCATGCATAAATTAAATATCAGTCTTTTGTCAAAAAGAGTGCAAGAACCTTTCAGTCCATGATAAGTCCATTATGAATATTGTTGAAACAAGAATATTCCTTAATCAAATCCTTTAGGTCTACACTCTATCATGAAAATATATTGCTTTCACAAGTTTCAGAGTCCAAGATTGACATTAACGTGTCTTCTTCTTGTTTGTCATCTAGATGAATATCTGGTAAATTAGGCTCCATATATTTTTACTATTTTTTATCATAATGAATATACATAATATGAGGCTCCAAATGTTGACCTAGCCATTACTTCTTAAAAATCCTTATGAAAAATACTTCAACTTCTATGCTATTGATTTCAGATAATGATGTTGGATAAGAAGAATAGCATAATACTCCATGCTCTTAATTTCCCCATAGATATCTTTTCCGTTGTGACAGAGATCTATTTATATCCTAGAACCCAATGACATAACTTCACAAACAATGCAAAGGCAGACACATCTTGATCCACTATCTCTGCATCCAAATTCAGTATCTCCTTGTAGCTACGGTACAAGAATGAATTCGCGTCTCTAATATCTTCTAATAATACACCTTTTTGCCAATTGCAAAAAAAATACATGGCAAAAATAATATCTCCGACTTGTATATCATATGTTAAGGCCAACAAACTCATCCTACCAGAGAACTGGAAATACTCAACGTGCAATAGATGCACTTCAAATACTACAACAAGCACAAGTTGTAGGCTATATTAAATATGGAAAAACATTTTACATCGAAAATGTTTTCCTACATATCTAACACTACTTTCTCTTTTTTGGTTAAAGGAAAATATTTTTCATGTAAAATATTTTTCCATATTCAATATCTCCTACAGTTTATGCTTTCTGCAGCATCTGAAGTGAATATGTGACACATTGAGTAATTACGGTTGTTTTGTTTGATAACTGTATTGGCCTTAGAATATGATGTACAAATCATAGCTTTTTATTGGGTATTTTTCTTTCAATTGGCTAGGCAAAGTATATCATGGATGACATTGGGGATGCGGATCTATTCTTGTACCGTAGCAACAATGAAATACTGAATATGGATGCAGAGATAGAGGCCAAAAATATGTTAGGCTTGACTTTTGTTTGTGAAGTTGAGTAATTGGGTTCGAGGAGAGAAATGGAGTTATGTACCAACAATAAAAGCTATTGTTGTTAAGAGTAAGAACATGGATTATTAGGTTAATGTGCTTATCCATCATCGTTATGTTACATCAATAGTAGAGCTGGTGGCTTAGTTTTAAAAAAGTTTTTCAGATGTAATAACTAGGTCAAGGCTTGGAACCTTATATTATATATTCATAAAGATGACTAAAGAGGACAAACACTTGAAGCCTCATTTAGTAGATATTAATCTATGTGACAAGCAAGAAGAAACCAGGACAAACACTTGAAGCCTAGTTTAGTAGATATTAATCTATCTGACAAACAATAATAAGCCATGTTAATGTCAAATTGCACTGTGGTCCAGTAACAGATCAACGTGGAAATGATAGAGATAATGATTCTGATGTTTAGGAAAGTATCAGATTTTGGGTATAGAGAGTGGACTTAAAAGATGTTATCAAAGAGTATGTTGTTTCAACATAATTAAATTATGATCATTCTGTACTTGCAAGCTTTTCCTAATGATTCTTTTTCTTTTTCAAGTGATTATTCCTATAACTTTAAAAGAAGCACTATTTTAGATATATTCCCTCCATAACCAAAAGAGGGAAGATTTTGGAGTTTGAGAGTTGGATTGGTTTTTGGCCAAAATCGTTGTGGTATTCAAAAAAGAAAGAGAGATATCTCGTGATATTTTGGCAAAAATCGTTGTGTACGCAACAACTACCAGGTCCTCCATCTATGCTATAATAATATTCTTTGAAATTTGTCCTTCTTTCCTTTGAACGTATCTCCTCCTTGAAGTTATTCCTAGAGTGAGGAATTTTTGTTTCTTACTTGTCATATTCAAAGAACCGATCATATCATCAATCAACCTTCAATGTAGTCCTATGCAAATATAGTAATTCAAATAAGGCTGAGGTAAAATTCCACAAATCATAGTGCGGAAAATGATAAAAACTAGAGGAATAATTGATGGTTTGATTTCTATTCTGTAAAAGTTGAAAAGAATTTTTATAACTAAAACCAGGATTCGCAATATAACTAAGAGCTATAACTTATAATATTAAAGTATTAATATTGCATCCCAACAATATGATACACAACTTGTCGAAGATAATATAGTAATCAAACAAGGTTGGGGTCGAACCCCACATAATCAAAACTACTTTATTTTATAGTCATAACCAGATCCAATGGGTGATGTAAACTCTTCTTTTCTTTCAACATAAACCAAGTGTGAATATGCACAGTCATGCAACTCATATTTTTTTTACAAAAACCATCAAATTCATGTCTAAAATTGCTACACTCGTGAACTTTCTATTCGGTATAAAAACACATATGCAACATAGTAGTATTCAAAAGATCTTATTGTAGTTTAAATTTGATTAAGTAATTTCTCTGGTTAATAATAACAGAAAGACTAGTGGACTAAGCTCTCCATTAAAAGAGCACGTACCATTGTGGTAAATATGAATACGTCATGTTCAGTCAATTTAGGCTTTATGTTTGTAAAGTTTATTTTTTAGTGTAGGTCAATTGGAGGCTCATTAATAAACAAACAATTTCATTCTACTTATGTGCATTTATTTTGTATCAGAGCCAATATACTCTAACAAGTATGCCATCCACGATCCAATAAAAAAAAATTTGCGCACAAATGTGTTAGGCTTTATTTGCCCTGATTTCTTACCATAAATAGGTTTTCCTTTTAGGAAAAGGATTTGGATTGACTAATATTTTTTTCTGGTAGGAAAAGGTTTAGGACTCTATAAATAGAGGTATGTTCCTTCTAACTTAATCAGCATTCACAATGTAGTCTTAAGGGCTTTGAGAGTTTTGGTTAGAGGGGGAATTTGTGGGTCACAAACTTGATACGTTATCACTTGTGTGAACCTCCCATGTATTCCGAGTGAATTGGTTGAGGTTGTTTCCCTCTGTATTTTGTACTCTCATATTTATAGTGGATTGCTCATCTCCTTTGTGGACGTAGGTCGATTGACCGAACCACGTTAAATCTTTGTGTCTTATGGTATATTTCTCTTTGTCTTCTTACTTGTGATCTTTCGAGTTTTGCTTTGCTAGCTTCCGCATTTACACCTGCTGATTTTCAGTCCTAACAAGTGGTATCAGAGCCAGATTCAATGACGGAGTCAGGTTCAGTGGTTCGATAATCGATTATTGAACCAGGTTAGAAAAAGGTGTTCATCTTGACGGGTGTAGTTCTAGCCTTAACCTTTTTGGCAGTAATGAAGATTTTGTTGGAGAAATTGTTTCAGAGAGGTTCTCTGTGTTAAGACATAAATTTTGCAAAGGAAATTATGGAGAGGAGAAGCAAGCTGTTGAAGATTAAGTAAAGAAGGTGGAGAAATTTGTTTTGTCAGAAATTCAGGCCAAGGGGGAGATTTGTTAGGTTTTATTTGCCCTAATTTCTTACCACAAAAAGGTTTTCCTTTTAGGAAAAGGTTTTGGATTGACTAATCCTTTTTTCTGGTAGGAAAAGGTTTAGGACTCTATAAATAGAGGTATGTTCCTTCTAACTTAATCAGCATTCACAATGTAGTATTAAAGGCTTTGAGAGTTTTGGTTAGAGGGGGAATTTGTGGATCACAAGCTTGATACGTTATCACTTGTGTGAACCTCCTATGTATTCCGAGTGAATTGGTTGAGGTTGTTTCTCTCTGTATTTTGTACTCTCATATTTATAGCGGATTGCTCATCTCCTTTGTGGACGTAGGTCGATTGACCTAACCACATTAAATCTTTGTGTGTTTTGGTATATTTCTCGTTGTCTTCTTACTCGTGATCTTTCGATGTTTGCTTTGCTAGCTTCCGCGTTTACACCTGCTGATTTTCGGTCCTAACAAAATGGACCCTTCCATCTCTGTGCTCAATACCAACGCAACTCCAATCCTCAAAAATGTGATTCTATTCAACCCTTCTTCACAGCTGCCCATCAAATTGTCAGGCAGCCATAATTTTACCATTTGGCAAGACCGGATTTCCGTGTTGCTTCGTGGCCATGACCTATATGGTCATCTTGACGGCACAAAATTGTGCCCACCTGAAGTATTCACTACTAATGTCCTTGAGAGTAGGAACCTCGAGTACAATTATTGGTTTTGACAGGATAAACTAATCCAAAATGCTCTCATGGTTTCATTTGATGCAACAATTCCATCCACTGTAGTTTCTACGTTGATCTTCAAACATGTGTGGGATCAATTTCTCACTTCCTATGCGAACAAATCGCAAACACACATATTTATCCTTTGTCAGAATCTCAATCAACTAAACAAATACCACAAATAAATTTATCAATATACGCGAGAGTTTCTCTCTATTCGATGAACTCGCCACAAAAAGTCTACCCATCAAAATGAATAACTAGTGGTGAAAATATTGAGTTGCCTTGGGCCACGAATCCACGAGATCTCAGCAGCCATGCGAGAGTAGGACTCTAAAATAAGTTATGAGGAACGCTTTGATAAGCTACTGGATCATGACACAGGAGGATCTCAAGAAGAGTTCCACCCATTTCACTGCAGTTGTTGCTCAACGTGTGACCAATCCACCATCTTCCCCATGCCACAACCGGACCCCACCCAACATTAATAATTAGTGTCCACAAAATAGGCAGCCCCCTCAAAGAAACACTTCCCAGAATCCCATTGATAATAATCAGTGGCGCAACTTCCCACACCAATTATCACGAGTCCATTGTCAACTTTGTGACTAATTTGTACATATGGAAAGTGTTTGCCGCTCCCGGTCCCATAACTTCTTTGAATTAAAAGCAAATTTTGTTACAAAAACAATGCAAAGTAACCCTAGATTCTCGATTCAGGTGCGTATCACAATATTACCTCTTATACCAACGCTCTCCTCAATGTTTAGGACTCCAATGGAATCAAGGAATTGACAACGGGTATTGATAATGTGATTCCAATTAATCAAATGAGTACCACTCATTTAAATGCTTCAAATATTGCTTCAAAACTCTTTAATATTCTG
The DNA here is from genome assembly GCA_032847665.1 of Solanum chilense. Classification (NCBI taxonomy): domain Eukaryota; kingdom Viridiplantae; phylum Streptophyta; class Magnoliopsida; order Solanales; family Solanaceae; genus Solanum; species Solanum chilense. Next base: position 5,947,824 of record JAPDHL010001909.1, on the reverse strand, counting down.
TGTTATCCCGCTATTAAGCACAAACTTTTTTTGTGCATCAGTTTTGAAAGATATTCTAACGTAAATAGATCTTTTTAAATTTCTTGTGAAGGATCTCACTAAAGGAACCAATCTACTGTGCAGCCCGAATAAAACAAGAGACTATCAATGGCCATCACTATGTCGACCAAACATCAAATGCACCATTGCCAGACCTTCCCTACATATGTGGCATCGAAGATTTGGCCACCCCAATTGTTTAATTTTATTTTCCATTTACATAATATATATATTTTCTATTCTTTAATGGACAAGTTTAGTTTTTATAATTCTTATTGTTGAAATAAAGCGCACATATTTTCATTTTTTTCCAAGTCTTTGTCCAACAACTTTTCATGAGAAATAATTTACAAATTTTTGGGGCCCATCCCCTATTCTTTCTATTCATAAAAAGCGATACTATTTTCTCTTTGTTCATTAGTTCAGAAGATACATTTATTTGTACACAATGGAAAACAGACATGAGGTCAAAATCTTTCAAAGCTTGCAAAAAAATTTTGGTAACAAAATGATCACACTGTACACTGATGGAGGCAAAAAATATTAGACCATGGAACCATACCTTCATTTCAATGGCATACAACATCTTTTTTCTCCCCCTCACACTCCTCAAAGGGTTGTCCTCGCTAAAAGACGTCACCAAGCGAGTTTACCCTCTATTTTTTGGACATTTGCCTACTATCATGCTGCCTTTCTCATAAACCCACTGCCCACCACCACTCTTGATAACAAGTCCCAATTAAAAGAGTATTCTTAGTAATGAAGATACTAATTATTGAGATTAGTAATTTAGAGAAGCATATTTATCTGAAAGAATATGACTAGAAACTATGCCTTCATTAATCAGTATTTCCTAAGACAAAATATGCTGAAGGTACTGGAAAACAATAGTTTGGTAACAAGATAATTCAAACACATGTTTATTATATAACTGTTAGGACAAGGACATGAACATGTTGCTAGACTCTGACCTATTTTATTAGCTAGACATCCAAACATATGACTGGGAATATTAGATATAAAACCACTTTCTATGCCTTTTAGCAATCATATTAATATTATAATTAATAAATATAACTCTGTGAACTATCAAAAACTCCAATCCAAGTATATTATGGCTGATAACATATTTATGCAAGATCATGCAATACCATTAAAAAAATTAAAGCGGGACACTAATAAATGTCACAGAGTAAATAAACACGTATTGATTGGAAACACTCATTTTTTCCAACCAAACTTCTTTTCTTTTAAGAAGATTAGTTGTCATCCTACAATTTAACATACTTGTGAAAAAAAAAAGTTAAAATAAGAAGTATATAACAAATTGTCAACTAATAGACGAATAAAGGTACACTTCTATAGATATTTCAAATATTCAATATTACATTTTAAATAATGCACTGTTACTTTAGCACTACCTATATACATATATAGATAATAACACAATGAAAAACATGATGGGTGTGTTTGGAAAATATTTTCCAAATAAACTCATTTTTCTCAAATTTAAAAAAAAAATGACTTAAGCAAAGTTATCGATATATTTAAAGCTTGTTTTTAAAAAATATTTTTAACTTCAATTTATTTTTGTAACCAAACCCTCACCCCTACCTTCTCCCCTCCCAAAAAAATTAACAAATTATTTTTAAAAGATATTTCCAATTTAATTTTGTTACCCCCTCCCCCTCCCCCCCTGCCCCCTCAAAAAAATACAACCTTTTTTTTGTAAAAAAAAAAAAGAAATTTCAACTTCAAAATTTTATTTTTTCACCCCTACCCTTTGTATACATTCAGAAACGCCGAGACCTAGTCTAAATCCTAACATGAGTCTCTAAAGGTTTAGATACTGTTCTAAGACCTAAAATAAGGCTTATAAGTGATCCGATAAGTTTTAGAGCCAAGATGTCAAGGAACGTCCATGACGTCCGGAAACTAGCTAAATTGAACTAGTTGACGTCGCTATGTTTGGTGATGATTTCGGAGGGTAAAACGAATTATAAAAATTGTAAAAAGACATTGGTTAGGTAGAGTGTATTTTAGAGGATCTAAACGTTCAAAAACGACGCCTCAATGACACCCCAAAGGGTCATTGAGGAGGACCCCAACATGGGTGGGCAGGCTGCCAAAGCAGCCTGCGTAAGCGAAGAATCAGTGGGCTGCTGCGCAACCCGCAACCCACACGGACCTCACCGGTTCATTCTATTTGTCAAAATAAAAATGACTGTTGTCCTCGCGACGCAGAGCCACCTCCCAGATCAGGTAAAATCGTATTTTTGACATTTTGACTTCCAAAAGAGACCAATTTACATGAGGGCTATTTTGGGTAATTTAGGAGTGACTATATATTGACTTAGGATCAATTTTAAGCCATTTTAACTCACTCCAAACCCAATCCACAAACAAAATAAGAAGGTCAATTATTGTAGGATTTCACTTCAATTTCGTGGATTATCTTCATTAAGGTATGAGTTCTTCACTCATGACATTCCTTTCCCCAAAATGTCCTTTTAAAGTTGATTTATAAATTACCCAATTCCATGGGGTTTTCCAATTCTAATGGGTTTTCTTTTAAACTTCAAATTGATGATAAATTGTTATTTCCTATGACTAATTGAGTATAGATTGTTGATCAATTTATGTTAATTGATGCAATTTCATGTTGATCATGTTCCCTTCCCCAATTTTCCAAATCTTAGATCTTTATTGTAAATTGATCGAAATTTAATTGTGAATTGATCATTAGACTTGTTTTATCTATTCTAATTCATGTATGGATTGACTAGAGTAAGGTATTGTTGGGATTGGATCAAATTCTTGATGAATTCACGATGAACCCTATTTCCCTTAACCCTATGTTATGAATTGATGTTAATTGGATAGAGATGACATAATTTACCTAGTTTTACCATAGATTGTTGATCAATTTATGTTAATTGATGCAATTTCATGTTAATCATGTTCCCTTCCCCAATTTTCCAAATCTTGGATCTTTATTGTAAATTGATCGGAATTTAATTATGCATTGATCATTAGACTTGTATTATCTATTCTAATTCATGTATGGATTTACTAGAGTAAGGTATTGTTGGGATTGGATCAAATTCTTGATGAATTCACGATGAACCCTATTTCCCTTAACCCTATGTTATGAATTGATGTTAATTGGATAGTGATGACGCAATTGACCTAGTTCTTGTGTTAATTACTATTAATTGATGTTACTATACCTATTGTTGGATGTAAGTGGTTGGTTGATGGTAAGACCATGATGATGGCTATTGAAGGAGATTATGTAAGTCTTTATGATCCTAACCTTTACTTCAACTATGATGGATTATGATTGATGATGTAGTTCAATTGAAGCATTACTTGTGATTATCCTAAGTAGGTGTTGGTATGATGTTGAATTGAAATGTCTTGACTATGTGATTGTGAGATTATGCTTAAGATGAAATGATATCTGGTTTGTTATGAAGTACCTTTGTGCCTTATTATGACATGATGATGATGTTATACTAATCTCACATATGAGTGTTGCCATGAAAGGATATTCTCATCCAATTCCTAATGAGATAATGACAATGACTATACAAGGGATTTGAACTATGACCTACATTAAACTATGATCACTAATAAAGACAGTAAAGACATTTCAAAAAGGGACTCTAGCTTAGCACCGAGTAAACTAGAGTGTGTAGTGTCCCTTCCCACACAGGAAAGGTAGGATCACTAATATATTCTTTAAATTGGAGACCATAATGTATGCAGAATAAATAGGGTTCCAACTATATCTCCTAGTTCTTGAACTATGTTGCTTCCATATGAATACTAGCTAGTGGATCCACGTAATTGCTATGTTCATATTTTTGTACTACCTTGGAAAATAGTCTACCTTAGTTCGGTGTAGGGTTTCATGACACTGGATTCCACATTAGCTCATGTGGTTTATGTCGGTTAAGGCAAGATGTTCCCGAAAGGTAAAATGAATTAAAGGATTTGACTCTAACTATGATGACCTAAGGGGTTTAGCTTAGTCTAGGTAGGGGTATGAGACTCTACTTATACATTGCACTAGTTAGCCTTGAGGGAAGTCTTAGCAGGATGTTCTTATAAATGAATATGCTTATAATTGTACATGATATGTATGTGATGAACTTGCATGTTATTGATGCTATATATTGATTAGTTTCACTTATAAATATGTGTTGGTCTACATTGTTAAAGTATGACGATATGTATTCTTAAATGTCATGTTGTGTAAAGTGGGATGTTGGTCATGATTCTTATTGGGTTATTTGATTGAGTAATGTTATGGGGCTTTGTTTGGTCATTGCACTTGTTGACTTGATAGGGGTTTATGGTTAATCGTCTTGCTTTGGTTATGTTTAAATGTACTCTTATTCATGCTTGTTGCTATTATGACTTGATGATAGTGTTACTTGACTATGTATTCAATTATATGATATGCATGTTGACTTGACTTGACTTGGTGTTGTTTGTCTTGTGATGTACATGCCTATGACTTAATGCATATTTCTTATTTATTGTTATGGTATTGTTGAATGTGCATAAAGGTTTCAAAGACAATTGCATATTTAATGAAATGTCCTTTTTGAGCATGATTTCATGATATATGTGCATATGGTCTCATACTTAGTACAAGTGGTGTACTAACCCTATGTTTTCCATTTTACCCAACATTTTAGGTTTCGGTCATTGAAGGACTTTTAGAGACGACTTGAACAAGACTTGGAACTTTTAGTCATCCAAGTTGGGTCCTGATTTTCTGAGGGCAATGTCAATAGCAAGTTTATGATGTTGCTTTATTTTATAAGACTCCTATGTTCTTTCCTTTTCTTTTGGATATTAGACATTGTATGACCTATATGTGGTCTTATTTCATTGACGTATGGGCTAGGACCAAATTGTTATAGTCTTAATATATGGTTATGAGAAGAGACAATTATTTGAGACTATGTTATGTTCTATATATCTGTGTGTAATAAAAGTAGAAGAGTAAGTAATCTTCATATACGAACGGTCCATTTACACTCGATATATATTTAATATGAGTATGTAGAGGTAGATGTAAACCTCAATGTAAAATTAATGAAAAGTTTTAAATTTCCACTAAATTTGACCTATGAATGTAATGATGTAAGATTAGAGGCTAGTCTTAGTCCTCAAAGAGGACGACGTCGCCGATTAGTTCTAGGGGGTATTCTCGAATGTGACAAACTTGGTATCAGAGTATGAAATTAAATATCTTTGATTCGATGTCTCTTTCAACCACGTCTATGTAGGTTTGTATTCAAAATTTTATAGCACGCCACACTTACGAATAGGATTTTATGTGATACTTAGGAAACTCTCACTTTCTTGGAAGTCCAATATCGTGCATCTAGAGTGTTAGATGTACGTGCTTTTAGCATCTAATCCTTTTATTGTTATTATAGGAAATGAACACTCAAAGGAATATGGTACGAAGAATTGAGAAAGAAATTACGAATGCGGGAGTTCCTCCCCGTGGTGATCAAGTTCCTCCTCGTTAAGAAGATGTTAATGAAGACCAAGCCCCAGTCACTCCTCCTCCTTTAATGGATGGTACCATAAGAGATGCTCTTTTTCGAATGGCCAAAGCCATTACTAACCAAGCACAAGCCACCACTACTCAAGCCCAAGCTATGACAGCCCATGCTAATCGGGAGGTTGTATCCCGAGCAAACCAACAAGTTGCTACCATGGCCTCTTATCTAAGGGATTTCACTAGATTGAATCCCACAACTTTCTACGGGTCTAAGGTTAAATAATACTGCCAAGAGTTCATTGATGAAATCTATGAGATCCTCTATGCTATGGGGTTGACTACAAGTGAGAAGGACGAATTAGCCACTTACAACCTCATAGATGTGGCCCAAACTTGGTATGTCCAATGGAGGGACAATAGGCCATTAAGGGGTGAACCAGTGACTCAGGAAGTTTACAAGAAGGCTTTTCTGGATAGAATCTTTCCTAGGGAAATGCGGGAAGCTAAAGAGATGAAGTTTATCAACCTTCATCAGGGAGGTATGAGTGTTCTTGAATACTCCTTCAAATGCACTAAATTGTTAAAGTATGCTCCTTCTTTGGTTTTCGACCCTAGAGATGAAATGAACCGCTTTGTGATGGGCATGTGGGATGACTTGCAAGAGAAATTTTATTCGGCTATGATACATGAAAAAATGAACATTTATCATCTCATGATTCATGCTAAACAAGTGGAAGAGGCAAAGGCTAAGAGAAATAGTAGAGATGCCAAGAGGGCGAATTCTTATGATGGTGGTTGTTCAAAGGGTAGGTTTGATATCCAAGATAAGCCTAGGTTCAAAAAAAGATTTTCTGGTCAAGTTTTTTCAAAGTTCCCCAACGCTCATGATGATAGTGTGTCTAACCTTAAGACTAAAAAGGGAAGGGATACGAGTTCACCAACCAAGAAGTCAACTTGTGGAAAGTTTGGCAAGAAGCATTATGGTGATTGTCTTAAGGGAATGAATAATTTTTTTGGTTGTGGTAAAAGTTGTCCTAAAGTTTGAGATTTCCCAAATGTGAAGGTTAAAGATAAAGAGAGTGGACAAGCAAGTGGTTCTAATGATGCTCAAAAGAAGAATCACTTTTATGCACTTTATTCAAGGGGTGAGCAAGAGATTTCTCCCGACGTGGTGACCGGTATGTTGAAAGTCTTTTCGATTGATCAATATGCTTTACTTTATCTTGGAGCTATATTATCTTTTATTACTCTATTGATATCTAAGATGTTTGAGATTTTACCCGATATTCTAAAGGAACCTTTCATGGTGTCTACCCCGTGGATGAGTCGGATGTTTCACAAAGGGTATATTGAAATTGTACGATAATGTTGCCCAATAGAGTTACTTATTTAACTAGTAGAACTTGATATGCTTGATTTCGATGTCATATTGGGTATGGATTGGTGGCAGCTTGCTTTGCCTCTATAGATTGTAGAACAAGCGTAGCGAAGTTTAACTTTCCAAAGGAACCCGTCATAGAGTGGAAGGAGGTAAATTCTATTCCTATGGGTCGTATCATTTATTGTCTAATGTCTTGTAAGATGATAACTAAAGGGTGCTTATACTAAATTGTGGGAGTCAATGATTTAGACTCCGAAGTTCCTCCCATTGAGTCGGTCCTATAGTAAGGGAATTTTGGAGGTCGTTCCTAATGATATTCCATGTATTCCCCTCGAACGGGAAATTGATATTGGTATCGACTTGTTAACGGATACAAATCCCATTTTAATTCTTCCTTATCAGATGTCTCTGGCCGAACTGAATGATTTGAAGGAACAACTCAAAGATTTACTAGACAAAGGCTTCATTAGACCTCAAATTTCTCTATGGGGTGAAGAAGAAGGATTGTTTCCTTATAATGTGCATTGATTATCTCCAACTCAACAAAGTCACTATTAAGAACAAATATCCTCTCCATCGGATTTACGACTTGTTTGATAAACTCCTAGGGGAAAGCTACTTTTCCAATATTGAATTGAGATTGGGGTATCACCAACTTAGGGTGAGAGGTGAGGATATACCAAAAGTGGCATTTCGGACTAGATATGGTCACTATGAGTTCTTAGTAATGCACTTTGGTCTCACTAATGCCCAAACGAAATTTATGGATCTCATGAATAGGGTGTATAGAAGTTACCTAGATTCATTTGTCATTGTTTTCATTAACGACATCTTTGTACATTCAAAAAATGAGGGTGAACACAAGGACCATTTGAGGGTGGTTTTACAAGTACTTAAGGAGATCCAATTATTTGCCAAGTATAGCAAATGTTTGTTTTGGTTGAGGTCGGTGGAATTTCTTGGTCATATCATCTCTAGTAAGGGAGTTGAGGTTTATCCAAGGTATATCAAGGCGGTCAAGAATTGTCCTAGACCAATGACTCCAACCGACATTAGGAGTTTCTTGGGACTAGTGGGTTACTACTGGAGGTTTGTGAATCGTTTTGCGTCCATTGCATCTCCCTTGCCTACTTTGACCCAAAAAAGTAAGAAATTTGAGTGGTCGGAGGCATGTGAGAGAAGCTTTCAAATCTTGAAAGATAGGCTTAATTTCGCTTGGTGTTAACTTTAATTGAGGGTACAAAGGTCTTCGTTGTAAATTATGATGCATCCTATGTGGGTTTAGAGTGTGTGCTTATGCAACATGGGAAAATGGTAGCCTATGCTTCTATAAAACTTATGGTTCATGAGAGAAACTATCAAACTCATGATCTTGAATTATCGGTTAGTGGTATTTGCCTTGAAACTATGGAGGCATTACTTGTACGGTGTCCATGTTAATGTGTATATTGACCACATGAGTCTTTAATATATGTCTAGTCAAAAGAAGTTGAATCTCCAACAATGAAGGTGGTTATAATTGATGAAACATTATGACATGAGTGTTTTCTATCACCCTGACAAGGCCAATATGGTTGTGGATGCTTTAAGTCGTATGACCGTGGGTAGTGTGTCTCATGTAGATAAAGACAAGAAAGACCTAGTGAAACATGTTAATAGGTTGGCTAGGTATGGGGTACGGTTGGAAGTGTCACGATCGTAGAGTACCCTCTAGAAGTAACATGGTGTACTTGACCTCTCGGAGGACTTATACAAGCCCATTGTTCATTTATCGCATCGATATAGTAAATTTAGCGAAATATTTAAAAAAATTTCATAACACCTCATATTCTAGAAAATTTACTTCATATACATATAAAATATAAGTCATAATACATATATAGACTCTAAGTCTCTTTGCCATCTTAGACTCAACACCTTTAGAATACGTTAGGGACACATCCCTTTAGACAATATACAAAACTATACAATATTTCATAGACTTTACTTTAAGTACACATTAGGACATCCTTGGACTTAAGGATTCCTTTCCTTCAGCTTGGGAATTACCTATCAAGCTCTTCATCATTCATGACATTCTTTAAGCATCCATAACCTACACTTTGTGTAAAAAGTAAAAAAGAATGGAATTAGCACAAGAATGTACTAAGTATGGCAACCATGCAAAAACATACATTTAAAAAGGGACATTTTCTTTGAAATCATACTTCATGCCGTTTTGAGTAAATGATCATAAAACCTTTATCAATATCATATACATCATTTTCATTCTTCATAGGAAAACAATCAAAGGCCAAACATTATAGAAAATCACATATAGAATTTAAGTCCAATTTGAGGTCACTTTAGAGTGAACTCAATTTCCTTTACAGTGAACTCTTCCTTTTATTTCATTAGTCTTCCAAGAAATCCTTTAGGGATACTTGGTGCAATGTATCACATTAGGACAACAAGGAAAATCATAAATATCATCTAAACAAGACAACACATACCATCATAGATGTATAATACCATATAGACATAGTTAAGTCAAGACCTTCATCATATAGTAAAAAAGATCAACATCATGCATAAAGACGCATATCATGCACATCTTCATAACAAGTACACAAATACTACAATGTCATTCATAGGGAACATATACATAGCGAGATGCATTAGAATATCTTCCTAGAACTCTAGAAGGAGCTACTTGTGCAATGTCTAGATCGGTTCAATACTTTCACCTATCGTAAGTACCCTCCCTTATGTCATTCAATTTAGGTTCCTAGTCAATAACTTCCATTTTCCATTTTACTTTAGGGAAACTATAGTCTTAACCGACATAGACCACGTAATGATAAAAATGGAATCCGGTGTCATAGAACCCCACACCGAAAGGAGGTGGTCTACTGGACAAAGTAGAACCAAATGTGACATAGCTTTCTAGGTGGATCCACTAGATAGTATCCTATGCTGGCAACATAGTTATGGAACTTGGAGGTACATGTGAAAACCCTCTTTATGCAAAGATTAGGCATTGCAGTTATTAACTTATAGAAACCCTATTTACGCCTGTTGAGGCATTATGGTTATCCACTTCATGAGATTTATGGTGGCCTACCTTCCTACCATGGGAAGGGATATACACTCATATTCAAGTTCACTCAGTGCTAAGTTAAGTTCCCTTCACTGAAAACCTTTATTATATTTTTACTTTATAAATCATAGGTTAAGGAGAGTCATTCCCTCATATGGTCAACTCATAGTTCATAGAGATAAGTTCATCAACCTGAATAATGTAAATAATCCATTCACATGAACATAGCATATGTTAAGCATCAACTAGGTTAGGGTAAACATTAATACACCATTCAAGGACCCTTTCTTGACTATATCTTCATAGATGTGTTTGTGTATACATATATGTTAGCAAACCTTTCACATAACATATTAAGTCACACATGTTCATATATCTCTGTATGAGTCTAGAGGCATAATTATATGAGCAATCCTTTCATATAAACCCACTAAGACACTATGCACATTAATACTTCATCCTTTCATACACATCATATTCATAACATATTCATATATTTATCCTTCATATACATAGAAACAAAGCATAGGAACTATCCTATCAAGATACACATATGCAATGTATAAACAATGTCCCATACCCTTTCCCATACTAGCACACCTATCAAGTCATCCTAGCAAGGAATACATAACATACTTCACATACATATACTTTACATGCATAGTAGCAGACATTAGTGAATATGATAATCATTTAGACACAATGACCTATACTACTTATATCATGCATGTAGGTGAGAGTGTGTGTACATTGACCAACATGATCACATAATGTCTATCAATTACTCCTTGAGGTAGCCACCCTCTTAGAAGACATTATACGTCCAAAAACATACCATGAAACACATAATAGTATAGGAGGCAAGACAATATAAACACTATAACCAAGGCTCCTACCTTTAGCTATTTACACTTTCATATAAGGGGTACATGGGTAGGGCTACTAACCATTTTAACTCAGCAATGTCAGCACGTATACAATACCCTAGCATTAATACACATGCTCATACAATAGCCACACAACCTAGATGACAACTAGATAGGAAAATAGGCACAATTACTCATAAGGTGATCATCTAAATCTTTAAATCATATATTAATGAATTAGCCTTCAAGGCCATGGTCAACACATATATAATGAAAATAAGAAAAACACCGCCACCATAAGTGGACCATAGCACACGATGCCATACAAGGCTTCATCAACATTACTATAAAGAAATAGACAAGTAGAAGAGTAAAGGGAATAAAAATTCTTACCAATTTCTCACCCTTTGATCATCATTAATCAACACTCCTTTTTCATCAATAATTTACATATATGGCAGTAGCTAAATTTTCTTTAAACACATAAGAAACCATGTACAAGTCGCAAAAAAATTATACTATAACATAATACAACACATCAACATACTAGGAAAGTAGAATAACATATATCATTAGTTAATTTCTCTTGGATTGATTTAGATTATATTTCATAGATATTAAGAGTCTAAGGCATTATCTAAACCAATTTTACCATATCGAAATAATAATTACATACCCTCATGATTAAGGTTACAACATAGTCATTAGATTTGTCAATTCGCTAGAGGATAGAGGAATTTTCCAATACTATCAATTCCCTAAGGCTTTGATCATCATTAATATTTTATAAACAATACAGTCATTAGTCAGTAGCTAATTATATAAGAAATCAAGATGAAATCATGCTTCATCTAATCACAATTCGAGATCCGTCACACACTTAGCTTTTTGACTTCATAGCCTAAAGGAATCTAGATCAATTCATGAAAGCCTTTCTTAATTTGATCATTAAGGATTTATACCTACAAAATTCATACATAATATAACCCTAACTCAGTAGTTACAACAGTTTATACATAATCAAAACTCTACACAACCAATCTCACACTTGATTTCAAGGCAACATGTACAAACATAGGTTATTCATGTTCAAATCTTCATATATTTACCATCATGGACTGATAATCGTCTTTTTACCGTAAATTAACGTAAATAATAAGAAACACAAGCAATTCAATGTAAGAGAATCACCATTTATTCAAGAACAAGACATAATCACAAAGCCCATGCAAGAGCTAAACCAATTTTGGAAGGAACATGGGTTCATCATGCAATTGGAGTGAAATCACGTTCAAATCATTTCATCAACTTCAATTTATCAAGATTTAATCATTAAAAACGTTTTGAGAAAAAACTCATGGCTAGATTGGAATATTGGAAACTTGATCATAAGATTTATTGGAAAAACATTGAGAAGAACTCTTTAAGTGAAAGGTTACTTGAAGATGAAGGACTGTCATACCTTTTTCTAGTTGAAAATCTCTGAAACTTGATGATTCATCCATTTAAAATTCTTCTTGAATATTTTCTTGAGATTCACCAATAATGGTTTTTAGAGAGAGTATTTTTAGAGTGAAGGTTTCTTACGTGTGAGAGGATTCTAGAATGGGGTGATCATGTTTTTGATGACATATATACACCCAAAAATAGATAACAAACATTTTATAGTCAGGTAAGGACGTGGGGTGAATTTTCCATTCACCCCTTTAATTGGCAGCAGACCTGCGTGGGAGACAGCCGCGTAACGGATGGATCTTGACGGGGCGTCACAGCCACGATAGACCGTCACAGGCCTCCTTCGTTGGCTACAGTGGCTGTCCAAGGTTCCTGCCTTCAACCTTTGCTAATTCCCTCACGACGAGACCCTTTAACAGGGTGTCACAGCCAATACTAGCCATTGACTGCTCCATCGCCAGGGTCTGCCTGGGACAGTGTGCACCTGCCTGGGACAGCCTGCACACTGATTTTGGGTCCTTCTTTTGGGGCCTCTTGGGGGGAACTTTATAAGTTTTAACCGGACGTTTCCAATGTGATTATGAACCATGAAATGTTATAGACCTTCCACATAAATTTAATAAAAAAAAACACATATAAGACGTCAAAACAGCCTTGGCCCCAACATGACATACGATGAACCTCTTAGGGGCTATCTTTGGAACACCTTGGACGTTCTTAGGCGTTTGACATCCAAAATTCACGAAACTTCATATAACAACATTAAACATCATTTTAAACCATTTTAAGACTTATTAGACTCATTTCATACAAATTTAAGCATGCATAGACACATGGGGCACATAAGCGACTAGTCGTTGAACGTCTTGGTCGTCCCTTGACGTTCGACTTCTAAATCACTTCAAACTTTGTACGCTGCATCTAAACCATATAATAAGAAATTTTAGAAACTTATAAAATCATGAAACAACCATAAGAACGACAACCACATATTAGGCATCTAGGTGACTTAGTCGTCGAACGTCTTAGTCGTCCCTTAACGTTCGACTTCCAATACCTCTAATATTTTATCTATTGCCTGCATAATATATTTTAAGAATATTTAGGAAATTATAAATTTAATAAAAACATGTTAGGCTATAGACACTTTATCTCATTTTTGGGGTCTTACAGGAAGATTCTCCGAATGGTGGTTTTATGGTCCATCATAACTCCGAGTATTCTTTGGTAGTTCAGGTGAAGTCAAAAATACAGCTTGATCAACCATTGATGGAGTTGAAGGAATCGTTTCTTGGTAAGCTTAATGAGTAATTCTCCTTAAGGGGGGATTGTGTCTTGATGTATCAAGGAAGGTTGTGTGTTTCCAATGTGGATGGTTTGAGGAACCGGATCCTTGAGGAAGCTCATGGGTCCCGTTACTCAATTCATCCAGGATCGACAAGGATGTAGTAGGACCTTTGGGAAGTGTTTTGGTGGGATTGTTTGAAAAGCACATAGTCGAATATGTTGCTAAGTGTCCAAATTGCCAACAAGTGAAAGCCAAACACCAAAAGTCGAGTGGTTTTACCACAAGAAAATAGAAATTCCTACTTTGAAGTGGGCAGACATCAATATGGATTTTGTGGTAGGTTTGCTTCAGACACAATCAATATGACTCTATATGGGTGGTTGTGGATAAGTTCACCAAATCTGCTCATTTCATTCCCGTCAAGTCTACTCATTCGGCGGAAGATTATGCAAGGATTTTCATAGATTAGATTGTGTATCGCCATGGTATTCCGTTATCCATCATATCGCATAGGAGTTCACAATTCATGTCTAGGTTTTGGTGGTCATTCCAAGAAGGTTTGGGTACCAAGGTGAAGTTAAGCACCGCTTTTCATCCCCAAACAGATGGTCAAGCGAGCCTACCATTCAAATCCTGTAGGATATGTTTAGAGCTTGTGTCATTGATTTCAAGGGAAATTAGGTTAAGCACTTTCCTTTGGTGGAGTTTGCTTATAATACTAGTCTCCATTCATCCATATCCATGGCTCCTTATGAAGCCTTGTATGGTAGGAGATGTAGGTCTCGAATTGGATGGTTTGAAGTTTTTGAATCTTCACTTTTGGGTCCCAACTATATTCATAAGACTTTGGAGAAAGTTCATATCATAAGGAACGAATTGCGAGCAGCCTACAGTCGGCAAAAATCGTATGCCGATCATAGAAGAAGGGAATTAGGTAGGAGATAAGGTGTATTTAAAAATTTCACCTATTAAAGGGGTGGTTAGATTTGGAAAGAAAGGGAAGTTTAGTCCTCGTTATGTAGGTCCCTATGAAATCTTGCAAAGGGTTCGTAAGGTTGGCTATGAGTTGAAACTCTGCAGTGAATTGGCTTCAGTTCATCTGGTTTTCCATGTTTCTGTACTTAACAAGTGTATCGGTGATCCCCGAGTCTATTCTCCTATTGAGGGTCTTGGTGTGAATGATAACCTCTCCTATGAGAAGATTCTGGTTGAAATGTGTTATGGAGAAATCACCTATTTGAGGGAGCAATAAGGGAGGCCAAGGCCGACATGAAGTCCAATTATCCTCATATCTTTCCTAATTAAGGTTATCTATTCCTACTAATTACGTAAATAATGAGTTAATATGATTTTGAATTGTTTTGCAAAACATGCGTAGTATATGATAATAGAT
Organism: Solanum chilense; assembly: GCA_032847665.1. Classification (NCBI taxonomy): domain Eukaryota; kingdom Viridiplantae; phylum Streptophyta; class Magnoliopsida; order Solanales; family Solanaceae; genus Solanum; species Solanum chilense. The sequence continues at coordinate 5,932,793 of JAPDHL010001909.1, read as the reverse complement.
TTATGCTTAAAAAATAAACTATCATGGAAAATGTTCTTTTGCTTTAATTGCACCATTTTCTGTATTTGGAATATTGTTGCCTTCATGAAGTGATATTGATAATGTTGATATATTGAGCAAGGAACTTTGACATCATTGACTCTTTAAAGATATGTGGAGCTCATGTTGTTGTTGTGAGAAGGAAATTCCTCATGTTGTGACTTTCAGGCCTTTAGGGTGGAAATTGATGTTTTTGAGTCATTTGTGTAAATGGCATGATTATGTGTTAAATTTAAGTTGATATTGATGTGGTATATTGTTGGTTGGGCTGCTCGTCTAGATTCTATCTTTTCCCATTTAAAAGCTTAGTGTTATTCGGGGATGAATGTTCCTAAGGGGGAGATCATGTAACATTCCAAAAAGTAGAGACCTTATATAGAGCCTAACATAAGTGTTTAAAGGTTTAGGTACTGTTCCAAGACCTAAAATAATTCTTATAAGTCATCGAGAAGTTTTAGAGACAAGACGTCAAGGAACATCCATGACATTCGGGGACTAGTTAAATTGAATTAGTTGACATCACTATGTTTGGTGTAGGTTTCGGAGGGTCAAATGAATTCTAAAATTTGTATGTGGACATTTTTAGGTAGAGTGTTGTATAGAGGGCATAAACGTCCAATAATGACGCCTCAGGGACCCAGAAGGGTCGTTGAGGAGGACCCCAACATGGGTGGGCTGGCTGCCAAAGAAGCCTATGTAAGACAAGAATCAATGGGCTGCTGCGCGGCACTCAGCCCACATGGACCTCACTAGTTCAGTATATTTTTCAAAAATAAAAAATGTTTGTTGGCCTCGCGATGTGGAGCAACTTCCCAGATCCGGAAAAATCATATTTTTGACATTTTGACTTTCCAAAGAGACCGATTTAAGTGAGGGGTATTTTGGGTAATTTAGGGGGTAACTATATGTTGACTTAGGATCAGTTTTAATCTTTTTTAACACACTCAAAACCCGATTCCCAAACAAACCCAAAATCTCTCACCACACTTTATTTTCTCTCTCCCCAAATTCCTCCATTGAAGAAGAAGGTCAATTTCTCTAGGATCATGGATCTATCTTCATTAAGGTATGAATTCTTCACTCTTGGGATTCCTTTCCACAAGAGGTCCTTTCAAAGTTGATTTCTAAATTATCCAATTCCATTGGGTTTTCCAATTCTTATGGGTTTTCTTCTAATCTTCAAATTGATGATAAATTGTGATTTTCTATGACTAATTGAGTAGATATTGTTTATTAGTTTATGTTAATCGATGCAATTTCATATTGATCATAATAACTTCCCCATTTCCTAAGTCTTGGATCTTGATTGTAATTTTATGGGAATTGAAGTATGAATTGATCATTAGACTTGTCTTTATCTATTCAAATTAATGTATCGATTGACTAGGGTAAGGTATTGTTGGGATTGGATCAAATTCTTAATGAATTCATGATGAACCCTATTTCCCTTAACCCTACGTTATGAATTCATATTAATTGGATAGTGATTATGCAATTGAGCTAGTTCTTGTGTTAATTACTATTGATTGATTTTACTAAACCTATTGTTGGATGTAATTGGTTGGTTGATGGTAAGACCATAATGATGGATAGTGAAGGATATTGAGTAAGTCCTTATCATCTTAACCTTTACTTCAGTTATGATGGCTTGTGATTGATGATGTAGTTCAATTGAAGATGACTTGTGATTATCCTAAGTAGGTGTAGGTATGATGTTGAATTGAAATGTTTTGACTATGTGATTGTGAGATTATGTTTAAGATGAAATGATATAAGGTTGATTATTAAGTACCTATGTGCCTTATTAAGACATGATGATGATGTTATACTAATCTCACATATAAGGTTTGCCATGAAAGGATATTCTCATGCAATTCCTAATGAGCTAATAACAATGACTATATAAGGGATTAGACCCTATGACCTACATTAAGCTATGATGATTAATAAATAAATTAAAGACATCTCAAAAAAGGACTCTATCTAAACACCGAATGAACTAGAGTGAGGAGTGTCCCTTCCCATATAAGGAAGGTAGGATCACTAATGTACTCTTGAGATTGGAGACCATAATGCATGGAGCATAAAGAGGTACAAACTATACCTCCTAGTTTTTGAACTATGTTGCCCCCATAGGAATACTAGCTAGTGGATCCACGTAGTTGATATGTTCATGACTTGGTACTAACTTCGCATGTAGTCCGCCTTCGGTCGGTGTAGGGTTTTCATGACATTGAATTCCACATTAGCTCATGTGTTCTATTTTTGTTAAGGCAAGATGATCCTAAAATATAAAATTAAGTAAAGGATTGAACTGTAACTAAGATGACCTAAGGGGTTTAGCTTAGTCTAAGTAGGGGTATGAGACTCTACCTAGACATTGCACTAGTTAGACTTGAGGGAAGTCTTTGGAGGATTTTTCTCATGTATGAATATACTTATAATGGTACATGATATGTATGTGATGTACTTGCACATTGTTGATACTATATGTTGATTAGTTTCACTTATGAATATGTGTTGGTCTACATTGTTATAGTATGATGATATGTACTATTAAATGTCATGCTATGTAAAGTGGGATGTTGGTCATGATTCTTATTAGGTTACTTGATTGAGTAAGGTTATGGTACTTTTCTTGGTGATTGCACTTGTTGACTTGATAGGGATTCATGTGTAATTGTCTTGCTCTGGTAATGTTGAAATTTACTCGTATTTATACTTGTTACTATTATGACTTGATGATAGAGTTACTTGACTATGTATTCAATTATATGATATGCATGTTCACTTTACTAGACTTGGTGTTGTTGGTATTGTGATGTACATTCCTATGACTTAATGAATAATTCATATTTATTAATATGTTCTTTTTGAATGTGTATATAGGTTTTCAAAGTAAATTGCATATTTAATGAAATTTCCCTGTTGAGCATGATATCATTATATGTGTGCATATGGTCTCATACTTAGTACAAGTGGTTTACTAACTCCATTTCTTCGTTTTTCCCCAACATTTTAGGTTCGGGTCATTGAAGGGCTTTTGGAGACCACTTGAAGAAGACTTGGAAGTCTTAATTATCCATGTTTGGTAGGTCCTCACTTTCTGAGGGTAACGCACTACCAAGTTTACGATGTTGCGTTAGTTTTTAATACTCTTATGTTCTTTCCTTTTCATTTGGATAGTATACATTGTATTACCTATATGTGGTCTTATTTCATTGATATATGGGCTAGGACCAAATTGTATACTCTTATTAGATGGTTATGAGATGAGACGACTATATCAGACTATGTTATGTTTTGTATATCTATGTGAAATAAAAGTAGAAGACTAAGTCATCTTCCTATATGAAGGGTCTATGTATACTTAATATATATATATATATATATATATATATATATATATATATATATATATATATATATATATATATATATATATATATATATATATATATATATATATATATATATATATATATATATATATCTATTATGTGTATGTAGAGGTCTATGTAAACATCAATCTAGAAGTAATGAAAAGTATTACATTTCCGCTAAATTTGACCTATGAATGTAATGATGCAAGCTAAAATGCTTATCTTAATCCTCAAAAAGAATGACGGCGCCGGTTACGTCTAGGGGGTTTTCCCGTATTTGACACCATTAACCCCCCGACCCCTCCCCCCCCCCCAAAAAAAAAAATTAAGTTTATTTTTTTAAAGAAAATATTTTCAACTTCAAAATATTATATTTTTAACCCCTACACCCCCTCCTATCCTTTCCATACCCTCTCCTCACCCCTAAAAAAAATAAGTTTGTTTTTAAAAATATATTTTCTACTTCAAAATTTTTGTTTTTTCACCCCTATCCTCGACCCCCCAAAAAAAGAGTTTGTCTTTACAAAGCATTTTCAACTTCAAAATTTTAATTTAATTTCACCCCAACCTCCCCCCCCCCCCCCACCCCAAAAAAAAATTAAGTTTATTTTTAAAAAATTATTTTTAAATTAAATAAAATATACTTTCTCATAAACATTTTTCATTCATAAATCACTAAAAGCCTTTTCTACTCACCGACCTTACATGAGAAAACAAGTAAAAAATCCACATACTTTCCAGGAAAATAGTTTTGATGGACAACATGTGTTAATACCAAACACACCCGATGTCTAAAACTATAACTCAAAAAGGAAGAGGAACAGTCCTATTTTCAAATCAACAAAGCCCAATAAATTAGAGAAAGATCGCCAGAAAAACATCCTAATAATTGAAAAAGATACAATGATTATACCAACTCTAACCTTGAAATTGTAGGTTGACATTTCATATGCTCAAGTGAATGAACGAGTATGTGGGGGGCGGGATGATTTGAACTCACACTTGACAAAAAGGTTGTTACGACCCTAAAAATGAAGTAGGTCAAACTAGAGCTTCACATGTGTTCCATAAGTTAATAATAATTTAAAATGATGTATTTTAGCATTATAAGTCTATTGGTTAAGTTTGGAAGTCAAATGTCAAGGAATGATCAAGACGTTCGAAAACTAGCCTTGCGTGTGTGCTAGTGTGTCCTTGTATTTTGCATGTGTATGTGTGTTTTTTGGATCTTAAAATTAGTGGGGATGACCCTAAAACCTATAGGGACATGTTTAGGGTCAAAAGGTCTGGGTACAACTCCCTGGGGACCGCCCTAAGGGTCCCCAAGGAGGACCCAAAGATTGGCCAAGCAAGATGCCAATGACAACAGGGTTTTTTGCCTTGGGGAAACAAAGGTTCGTCGCGGACAGGTTGTGCACTTCTCTTTCCAAAATTAACTTCCAAGAACTTTTGCGAACAGCTCTGCGACAAGGACTTGTTCCCCGACGAAAATTGGAAAATTTAGGTGATGTTTGATTTGTCTAAAGTGGTCCAATCAATGTAGGGGTATTTTGTTATTTTTGGGGTGTGTTATATACTGATTTTAGGTCATTATACACCCATTCCCCGAACCGAAAATCCCAAGACCTCATTGAGAAATCAAAAATTAAAAACCCTCAAAAGTTCTTCTCTCCCAAAAGCTCTCTCAAACTCCGTTGGATCTAGAACTCAAGTGTGAGCTAGGGTTGAAGGTTTTGAAATATTTTTTCACCAAATATCGTGGGTTTGTTCATATTAAGGTATGGTATTTCATCCTTGACACTTCTTTCATTCAATGAGCCCTTTTCAAAACTTTTCAAAAAGGGTTTTGAAACTCCAACTTCTTCTATTTTGAACTCTAAGCATGGGTCTTGCATGAAAACATTTTAATTAATGTAATATGATATTATTCAATGTTAGTTGATGAATTTATGGTCAACAACACAATGACCCAATTCTCAATACAATTCCTCAACTTTTGGCCTATGAAGTGGTTTTATTGTGCATGGTTTGGTAATGTTAGAACTATGGTTTTCTCTATAATATATTATGATTATATACTGCCTTATTATGCTTTATTATGATATTTTTTGTGAAGTATTGAGAAAAGGTAGTAAAGGCTTGTAGAAGGGTAAGTTGTTCTATATTGGTTAGGTTATATTGAAGTAACTCTTGAGTGGTATGGCTCACCTTTGGTGATGGTGTTTGTTTGAAGTATATGAAGTTATATATGTATTGTGAGAATGTCCTTGAAGGCATCATATGTTAAGTTAAAGGGTGATTTTATATGTATATGTATGATGTGTATTAGAAGGTTGAAATTAGTATCTTGAAGAGTTTCTATCTAAATGAAGTATGTATATGATATGTGAAGTATGATGTATGTTAATCATGTTAAATGTGGGTTTGAGAATGTCTAGAAGTCAATGATGTGCACAAATGTTATTATCTGAAAAGTTTGCAGACAAGTACTCACATGTCCACTTTGAATGTATGAAATTATGTTATGAATGAAATGGGGATTGTAGGGTAGTCACTCTTCATGAGTGGAGATGAGGTGTCTAGACCATCCTTACTATTCCTATAGTATGAAAATGGGGATTTTTGGGTGAGCACTCTTCGTGAATTGAGATGAAGTGTTTAATAGCAACATCACTATTCCCAATGAGCTTTCCAAGATATATTGGAGGTTGATGCCCTTCGTGAGTTGAGATGTGGTATTCAAAAGTAACCTCTAGGGGTAAGTACAATTTTTGAGTTAAGATGTGGTATTCAATGCCCATCCCTTAACCTATAGTCTATGAATGTTTAATACTACATGGAGGAGTTATGCTTAGCACTGAGAGGATTTGAAGGAGAGGTGGGTACAGTTCGTGAGTAGAGATGTCATACACAAAAATACCTCTTGAGATGAGTACTCCTCGTTAGTAGAGAATTAGTCACTTAGTAGAAATCTCCTTATACCTTAACTATGCGCCCGCGTAGGTATAGATATTGGAGATTCCATGTAAAGGCTAAAGTATGACCCTACCTTAGGCAAGTGGGGATCCCTCATCCTGTAGGGGTTAATACCGGGATTCCATGTCTAGATCACATGGTGTATGTTAGTTAAAGCTCGCCCCACAAATGAATGTAAATGACCTAAGTCTTGTTAAGGGTGTATTACTTAGGGTAGGTAGTGAAATGAGATGCTATCTATCCATTGCACGAGTAGGCATTTGGAGGGAGTCTTGGTGTGTCCTTATATGTAAATGAATGACTGG